>JAFBJT010108188.1:163875-185121 GCA_016785325.1 Chascanopsetta lugubris
ACCATCGGTCACAATAGGCCAAAATAGCCAACAGGTTGCCATGAAATCTGGTGGATAGATGAGGCAATGGGCAGAGAGACAATGACTGAGCAGTTGTTTATCTACTATTTGAATCGGGGATGTTGATGAAGAAAAGGAACAGTTGGTAAGTACAGTGTATACAAACCTGATTTGGGCTGTTTCATCCAAGTTGTAGCTACCAATATGACTTTTGAACAGTCATATCAGAGCCATGTCCAAATGAGTGTGGAGCTTTAAGATGTGCGATTTCTTTTGTAATCCTGCACTGGTGCGAATGAATTGAGCTGCAGGTGTCGTCACATCACATCACAATGAGCTCCCATGAGCTCACGGCTGTTTCAGCTGTGCTCGGAAGGTGCAAGCGCAGTGAGAGACCTTATGGATGGAGTCAGCCGTGAGCGCCCCCCGATGGAGTGAGGTGATAAATAAGAGGAAGCGAAGTTAATTGGAGAAAGGTCTGCGGTGACGTCCGCGCCACCTCGAAACCCCAATTGTTCTCCTGAAGAGCGGAAGCTTTTCAAAGCAGCAGATGGAGGACAATGGAAGTCTAAAGCGGGGCCATCTAATGGCCGACCGAGTGCGGCGCTGACCCGCATTGAAGAGTAATTAGATCCTTTCTTTTACTCCTGCTCCGGCCAATCATCTCACAGAGCTGCCTTTGTGTTGCGTCTCTCTGCAACTGGCTTTAATAGAGACGTCAACAAATGGGAGATGCCTAGTAGAGCACGGGAGGGGGGGGGGGGGGGGGGGGAACTGCAAGAGATTAAACCACATGTTTGTAGTGAAAGACGCATAACATTAGCATCATGTCAAACTCAGCTCACCGACAGCTGGTGTCCGCTTGAATTGTGTCTGTTGTTATTCGCTCGTTGCCGTCGCAGTGGTTCCACGGCCTTTGCGTGTGAGTGTGTTTCTGTCCGATGATGTGTGAGCAGGACACCGTTGAGAACTTGTTTCGCTGCCAAAGCCGTGGCCCCCGGGCCACAGAAGCAGTCTGCTCTGAGGAGGAACTGTTGAGGAACAATGGATGGTGCAGAGAGGTCTTCCCTCTGTGGGCCAGCTGCGACTCAGCCCCGCAGGGGGATGTGTTTGATTACTTCACAGATCGCTTCATTGATCTGCATTTCTTTAACACTAAAGTGTGGCTGTCGACTCTTGTTGTAGTTTCACGTCGGCCCAGACTCCAGGAGGGTGTCATCAAACTGACCTTCAATCTTAGAATATCCAGGCATATTCAAAATGGCATTTTATTTATTGGTTTATTTATTAGAGGTGCAGAAGTATTATGATTGCAGACACAAATATTATTCATTTCAATGTGGGTGGTGTCTAACACCACACTCTTCATTCATTTTTATTTACATACCTTTTTACATTTGTATGCTCTACACATATATATATATATATATATATTTTTTTTTTCTTTTTTTATCTAATGTGCATTTATCATAATGTTGACCAAATAAGACGCACTAAAGAGTACATTTCCATTGATAACAAGCACCTCTACCCAAAGTAACATTGATGTGTCGTATTACAAATCCCTAATCATACAAACTTAACATTTAACACACATTTAGAATGTATATATTGTTGTTGAACATTCTATGTAACATCCATAGCGCGTCTGTCCATCCTGGGAGTGGATCCCTCACACGTGACTCTCCCTAAGGTCTCTACCTCATTTGTTCCCTGCTAAAAGGTTTTTTTTAACCCTCGCTGAGGGTCTAAGGACAGAGGATGTCACCCACCCTGTCAAGCCCTGTGAGACAAGGTGAATGCGGGCTACATGAATAAAATGAGATTTAATTTGATTTGGAGGGAGGAAGGGGAAATCTACACATCTAGGGTGAACTCTTTATAAAAAGTCTTTTTACACAGTTCAGTCAATTTATGAATAGAATGATTGATGTCGTCATCCCGTTCATGTCATCAGCTCAAATTGACAGCACCTTTTTTTTTTTTTTTAAATCAAAAGTATTTGTGATATATAATAAAACACACCGCTCTCGTGTTTTTCGAGGTATTTGTTGTACTCGAGTGAAGTCTCTTGCGTGTGTTTGTGTATGTGTTGATGCATGTACGTACATGTGGGGGGTCTGTCTGACAGTTGATGAAGATGGAGGTGGAGGCAGAGCTGCAGGCAGATGATGAGAGACAAGGCGCTGACCCCTGGGACGTCCTGCTGGGACATGAGAGGAGCGGGGTCAGCCGGGGCAGGGCGCGGGGCTACGGCCCGGGCCCGGGGAGCCAGGGGTGTGGGGATGAAGACGGAGGGGATGGGGGTGCACCGAACTCATGAGAACCAGATGAAGGGCAGACTGGATGACTCTCTGGGGCTCCGGGAGGAAGAGAAGGAGAAGAAAGGCTCTCATAAAACTGTCAGAGGCCGCCAGCTTCTCTCTATCATGGCTCCGTGTGCACCAGATGCACCAGCGCGGGTCCTCGTGAATGTTTCAATCATTTCAAAGCAACATATGTAGTGCGTATCTGTAGATGTGTCCAATCTGGGAGCGGTCCAGAGTCTGACAGGCCTTGTCAGCTCGGCGCTAACAAGGGGGAAGAAAAAGAGATTTGTTTTCAACCCGTTTCGGCAAACATGTGTCTCGTTACCACGGGAGACTCCACTCCAAACACACAGCTCGTATGAAGTTACTCCCTCCCTCCGCTTCTCCCTGCAGACCCTTTACAAATGTCTCCTCTGATACAGATGAGCAGGAATATTCTACTTTATGTGCTGATAATAGATTTCACGTTTTATCCTTCACAGTGGAGCACGACAAAGAATTCCTCCCGGTGCGACGGCATCATAAAGAGTTCAGGTTCGACCTGTCGAGGATCCCGGAGGGGGAGGCGGTCACCGCCGCCGAGTTTCGTATTTATAAAGACTTCATCCACGAGCGCTACGACAACGAGACGTTCCGCATCAGCGTCTACCAGGTGTTGGAGGAGCACTCTGACAGGTGAGCGTCCGATCCTGATGAAGCCGTTGAGGTTGGGTGACGTCTCTCAACAAAGGCCAAAATGAAGCCTTGAAAATATGAGGCCATTGTCCAGTGTTCATGCCCCCTGTGTGTTTCAATACCTTTCTTGATCCCGTAACTTAAAGGTGCAGTGTGTAATATTTAGGTATCGGTAGAAACATGATTAAAAACAGTTATATACTGACATTTTTACAAATGTATTATCCCCTGAAAGCATGCAGGTGAACCAATGGTAGCCCTCAGTCATTAGAATTCAAACGATGTGTAGTATGCCCACTCTTGGGGTACTGTAAAAACATGGAGGCGCCCATAGAGAGGACCTGCTCCTGATGCAGATATACTTTAAAGGGCTCATTTTAGGGTAATTTATAAAGTAAGTCATACATTCAGGAGATTTTTGTTACATATTTCAATGGATAGAAGTGACAAAAATGGACCTAAATCTTACACATTGCACCTTTAAGTCAGTGAATGGTAAAAGCTAAGGTATAACATTGATGTGTAGTTAAAGTTTTAAAGGTGCAGTGTGTACGTTTTCAACCATTTTCGTTCACTTCTAAAAATATTACAAAAGCAATTACATACTGACATTTTCATGAATTTATAATCCCCTAACGTTTTATTTTTTCCATTACCCTTAATGTATGTTCAGGGTTGGGGGGGGGGTCCTCTCTATGGGGGCCGCCATGTTTTTACAGTCGTAAAAGTGGACGTATTAAACATCTTTTGCACTTCAATGACAACTGAAGTCGACCACAGGTTCTCCCGCATGTTCAGAAGAGTGAGGGTGAGGTGATGGAGACAACAGGCAACGTCACCGCTAGATGTCACCAAACCTTACACACTGCACCTTTAAATATCCCAGTAAAATATAGATTAGTATAGATATACATATTGGATCGACCCTATCCACTCTACAGGGGCTCTAAAGTCCATGGTTTCATGGTCTCCTTACTTTATTATTTTCTCATATAGTATGATAACATTTCTATTATTTGCTTTCGAAAGAGTTTTTCACACAGTAAATAAGTGTATTACATGACCATATGAAAAGTGCAGCGGCAGTGAGAACAGTGTGGCGAGTCGGGGTGGGACTCAGCCGGGTGGGGGTCATGAAGCACAAACCACATCAATGAACGCAGACATCAGTTAAAAAAGGCAGTTTCAAGGCGTCACGCTGAGCACAGCTAACCCTGAGGTCGTTTCATTCACCCGCGGTCCGATACTTCACCGACCGAACATCAAGATCTATATCAATCTGTCGGTGAAACAGTGGAATAACGGCGTGTCCTCCTGCCCCGGACCCCTCCTGAAGGTTCCTGTTGTCCGGGGGGGAACAACACGCTCATTTATCCCTTTGCCAGAAACAGGGTCCGGCCACATGAATGGAGCAGAGCTCAGCGACACACAATCTGCCCAGGCACTAAATAGGTCGCGATACACGGAGAACAAGAGGTTGTTAGTCCCCAACGGCGAGTGAGCGGAAAATCCAGATTCGACTGTTGGACAGTGGGACTTACTCGGTCATGCACTGTTTCACTCGCTAGTTTTCACACACTCTTTCACAGCTGTGTTTTTCTCTCTCTCTCTCTCTTTCCCTCTCTCTCTCTCTCTCTCTCTCTCTCTCTCTGACTTTCTGGCGCTCCCTCAAAATTCCAGCCAGTGATGGACTGTGTACAGTGTATGAAAGGACCGGTCGTTTATAAAGCCATTATTGTCAATTAAGAAAATGAAGTGTTCCCCTGGGCCTCACCATCTGGAGCCCTCTCTCCCCTCCCTGACTTGTTCTCCTGCTCCATCTCTCTCTCTCTCTCTCTCTCTCTGTGATTCACTCAGCTCTCTCTCTCTCTTTGATTCACTCCGTCACACTCTGCTGACTCCCCCCTCTGTTACCCAGCGTTGCGCTCAGGTCACTTACCTCTCCGTTCCGTGTGGTCTTCCTCTCCAGGGAGTCGGACCTGTTCCTGCTGGACTCGCGGGTGATCTGGGCGGCAGAGGAGGGCTGGCTGGTGTTCGACGTGACGGCCACCAGCAACCACTGGGTCCTGAACCCGGGCAGGAACCTGGGGCTGCAGCTCGCCCTGGAGACCACCAGCGGTGAGAGCAGGGTTTTTCCATCGTTACCGATGGGACATGATTTGCACACATGGGATGAGGGACGAGATGTGATTAAGATGAATCAGTCAGTCCGTGACGTCATAGGGTTTGACTCATGGCGGCGTTGCTGTATTTACCTGCGTTCGTAGTCGCTCAGCTGTATATTGTGATATGAGATGAAGATGAATGGAAATAGCTATTTAAGTCAAAGGAGACATGTTGTTGTGTGACAACTAGAACAGGTCAACAGTCTCACATGAAACACTGTGGTCTTCTCTGATTGTCCACGGCTCCAGCTCCTCTTCACACTCTCTCCCAGAAACACTCTGCCCCTCCTTCACAGAAAAGCCCAGACTGCTCTGATTGGTCCACTGACTTGTGATTGGTCATCTGTGAGAGACAGGAAGTGTTTTGTCGTATCTGATCACCACAGTGATGCTGACTCAAACAGGAAGTAGAAAATCAAAGTGACAGGAAATATGGAAAAAAAAACATAATAAGACTTCTTGTAATAACAATATTGACAATAAACATTGTGTAACTCCTTTCAAACTTCCATTATAAGACATAAATAAAGACGTTAAGGCAAACTTTTAGAAATGACTCAACATGAAGTATGACAGTAAACAGAAGTCCAATAAAATAGAATAGATATTTGAAAGCATTAAAACAATAAACAGAGGGAGAGTCTTTGTACAGCAACAGGTTAACGGGGTTCGCCACATGTTGGGGTGGTGTCCAGTGGTAACTTCAACGTCAGATGTCACGAATGTCATTCACTGAACTGCTATTTTCAGATGTTGAAAGGAGAAGCAACACATGGATTGATGTGATGAATTTCATTCAGCAAAAGACCTCAATCTAAAAATATGGACTTCAGAGGCAAACAGGAGTGAATGCAATTAGCTGCCTCCATCATTGAGGCCGGCCGCAACGAAAACCATCAAAAACTACAGAGCGCTATAAAACCACACCGCCGTCAAATGATCGTACTGCGCAGACAGGCCCAGTCTAAGTGCATGATGTGGACCTGATGAGTGTATTGTTGGACGTGATCTAACAAACATGAAGGTCTGCGTCACCCGGCGCCCACGTGGTGCCGCTGTGCGCTGACAAGGGCCCGGGAATGGCACGTGATTTATCCTCCTTTGTGTGTACACACAGCGGATGATGAATGGAAGCCCGACTCCTCTTCACTCACTCATCACCATTCATCACCGTTCATCCATCAAACCCTCAGCATCATTAGCAGGCATGCGGAAAACATGCCGAGTCATCGCAAGGATAAGATCTCGGCAGCACAAGGCGAGGACGTTCAAACTTTATCAGCAGAGAATATTATCTGTCGCCCGATGGCACGATGTTACACGTCAGAGCACAAACAGGCCGTGTGTTGCTTTCATGTTGTGGGAGCGGTGTGTGTGTGTGTGTGTGTGTGTGTGTGTTTGTGTTTGTGTTGGATACGGAGGGAGAGCGTGTACAGACAGGCACACGGGACGTCCCGTCGCCAACAGCGACCAGACGCCTTGATTTACCACCAAACGCTGATCAGAGACAGACATTCTTCCGTGCGCGATCGTGCATGCACGTGCACGCCCACACAAATTGCACAAAAGAGAGGCTTTGATGTTGAGCTGCAGGAAAAAAAGGGAAAGGACGCGCAGGAAGGTCTCATTTGTAAAAGTGACAGAAGTGGTTTTCTCTCATGAATACGATCTCTGACGTAACACCTGCCGCTCCGTGCTCTCTGTCGCCCCCTTCAGGTGAGAGCATCAACCCCCGTGTGGCGGGGCTGATTGGCCGCAGCGGGCCCCAGAATAAACAGCCCTTCATGGTGGCCTTCTTCAAAGCCACCGAGGTGCACCTGCGAAGCATCCGCTCGGCGTCGGCCGGAACCAAACAGCGCAACCCCAACCGCTCCAAAGGGGCCAAGAGCCAGGAGGCGCTGCGAGTGGCGAGCGTGGCAGGTAAACACTGAGCAGTGCTGGTGTGTGTGTGGCTGCTGCGCTGGGCCGGTCCCTGCGTTTGGAATTCATGGAATGGGTCACACATGACTTGTTGGTTCATCAATAAAATCAAATCACATACAATATGTGTTAGTTCTCGAGGCGAACGCCAACACGTGTTTACAAACACCAAAAACATGGATCCGATTGGATTCTTGCACGACACAAACATGCCATGCACACACACACACACACACACACACACGTGCGCGCGGGGCCTCGCTTTCTCGCGCCGTGTTTATATGCACTGGGAAACATTACACTGTAATGCCTCAGCTTCAATGCCCCTCTGCTGTCTTTGTTTATTTACACCAGCATTGCAGAGCGGCAGGCGCCCGAGTTCCCTGCATGGAGGTAAAGGCAGCGCCGGCTTTTATGGCAGCGCACATCTGTGCTGCGCCGTGGGGCCAAGCGGGGCCACAACACATGGGCCAAATGGGCCTGATTGGAACGTTGGATACCAGTGGTCTTTAACTGGATGATGAGAACCAGTCGCTCGTGATCATTTCCAATGTGAATAGCTCTTAGCAACTAATGTACCACAGAGGCCCCGGAGGTCAGCAGCAGAAGAAGAAGAAGAAGAGAGAGAGAGAGGGGGGGGGGGATGCTATGAGATAGAAAACAGACTATTCTTCTAACACATGGATGGTGTAAAGCTGAAATGAGTGTGTGGAGAAAGAAGAGAGAATGAATAAAAGACTCCGGTTATAAAAAATAAAAAAAAAAGAAGAAGAAAGAAATGTGGCAGGCCTCCTCTTAGTGCACATCTGGTCCAGCCAGTGGAAAGTCAAAGCCCAGCAGAGTGACTTCTAAGCAGGGTGGCCCCGTTCATTGCAGGCAATTCATTACAGAACTGCTGCCGAATCTGGAGGTGATTTCCTTCACGGGCCATTGTCAGCGTGGGGACGCAGGCTCGTGTTGGGATCTCTAATTGTGGCCTGCGCTGTGATGAATGCTTCATCTCGCTGCTGAAGTGGGACAAACAGCACATGTGCACTAAAGGTCTGTCGCTCTCTCTGTGTGTGTCCCTCTCCCCAGAAAACAGCAGCGCTGATCAGAAGCAGGCGTGTAAGAAGCACGAGCTCTACGTCAGTTTCAGGGACTTGGGGTGGCAGGTACGGAAAACACTCCTCCCAGCTCCCATCCGACCGGTGGAAGACACTCTGCTCTCGCCCCGTAGGATTCGCTGTGGCATTTTAGGCCGCATGCAGCGTGGAACACGGATTTCTGATCTCAAATCAGACTTTTTTTTAAAATCCGATGAGAGTCACTTTAATAGAAAGGTCTGAACTGAGTAACTTCATCCTGATGATGTCATTATAGCTATACATCCATTAGCATACACTGCCTCTGTGGAGCCCGTACTCCAGGCTGAATGAATGAAAAGGCATAATGTCAAGCAATGGTAAACATTCTATTGACTGAACATGTCACTGATGAATCAAAACAATAATAATAACATCAATCAATAATGAAAATAGTCTTGTGTTGCAGCTGTACTTATACAGTTATTGATATTTCAATGCACTTGTGGTAACTCTGCCCACAAATGAATAAGCAAACAAACAAATAAATAGGAAGTACAACTGACGTGTCATTGAAAAATACGCTTTCGCTATAATGTGTTATTATTTAGGTTCATATATTTTTAGATATCTACATGAGGTTATAAGCATGTAAACAAACCCACTTATGTTGTTGTATCCCCCTCTACATTTAAATTGTCCTTTGTCTCCCCGCAGCACAAACATGTGACCGACCACACACACACACACAAACACAAACACACACACACAGTTACTATACAACAGAGGTTTCATCTGTCTTTTATCCCTTCATGCCCCCCCACCCGCTCATCATCACCACACTATTATACCCCACCCCCTTTCCCACACTGTTAATGTCTCTCTCTCTCTCTCTCTCTCTTTTCCAGGACTGGATCATCGCTCCAGAGGGTTACGCCGCGTACTATTGTGAGGGAGAGTGCGCCTTCCCGCTGAACTCCTACATGAACGCCACAAACCACGCCATTGTGCAAACCCTGGTGAGTAACCAGACACCCAGCAGTCATGTTCAGAGTCTAATCATCTCATCAGCTGTCACGACAGCAGAGCAGATGTTGCAACCGCTGGAATTGTGGATTCTTTGGTTTTGGTGTCATCACGGTTCACTTTCAAGGTGTACAACGAACTGCTCGGATTGATGAATATACATTCATTCCTGTAATAACAATAAATCCCCCTTTTCCCAGGTTCATTTCATTAACCCGGACACCGTCCCGAAGCCGTGCTGCGCCCCCACGCAGCTCCACGCCATCTCCGTGCTTTACTTTGATGACAGCTCCAACGTCATCCTCAAGAAATACCGCAACATGGTGGTCAGAGCTTGTGGCTGCCACTAGACTCAGACACACACACACACACACACACACACACACACAGATACATACGCACACTCATGTGAGGAGCCATCACTTTCGAAAGAGGCTCTTTGCAGTTTTGACACAGTTCTATTTATCAACAGCAGATGGCGGCATAGCGCGAGCATATTTTTACAATCAACATAGAACGGTCAGATTTTTGGGGAAATGTAAGTATCACAAAAACGTACCAGTCTAGGAGAATCGATCAAAGTCCAGAATCAATGGACTTCCTGGCTGTGTGAGCGTCCCTGAACGTCCAAGTCACTCTAGTGGTAAAAAGTTGAATTACAAGATGGACAGGAAAACTTTCTGTTTCTGTTGATACTCTCCCCAAAAGCAGTAGACACACTTTTGTTATGATGTCATTTCCAAGCAATCCAATGATATGTTTAGGGATTTAAAAAAAAAAAAAACGACTCATAGCTGCTTTAGATGCTGAGGGTTGTTTTCAAAACAAAACATGCACATTTGAGTGTCCTGTCTCATTTCTCCAAAGTTTGTCCCAAGGCAGTAAACTGATGGACACACGCTGTATGAAGAGTGTATTAAAATCCCCTTAGCTTAGCCGTTAGCCTCCACTCTGTGTGAGAGTGAAGGCTGAACTTCACTCAGACAGACCAACAAGAAATGATTGTTTTTGTTGAACGAGAATTTCAATCAATTGTAGATTCCTTGCCCCCGAGTGCACACACACACACACACACACTCTTGCACAAACAAACACGCACACACACACTCACGTTTGTGCTTTCTACTGTGTATATGAGACATTTAAAGCAGTGATTGTACTGTATACTCTTCACAGTCAACGATCTTTTGTTTATTTTCATTAACTTGTTTTTGTAGTTCATTCTTTTTACTGTAGATTTTTTATTGATATATATATATATATATAAATATATATTTTTATGACTAAGAGAGCAGGATTGAAGTTCTGAATTTCTTATATGTACAATATCGTGTAAATAGTTTTGTTTTTGTTTGTCAACAAAATGAAAAAAAGCAAGAAGTGTATTTATTTCCTGAAGAGTCACTTGGGTTTGTGTTTTCTCCTGTATGTAATGCTGACTCATCTCTTTCACACACACACACATACACACACACACACAGTCAAATTGAAACCCTCTGAAGGGTAGAACAGGAAGTTTACGACAACTCGGACCTGGAGATGTGTCTAACAATCAGCTGAACTGTTGAGAGTAAAGTTACTTCTGTGTGCTCCACAAACACTTTCAGGTTTCTATTCCTCTGCTGTAACACAATCCATCTGTCATATTTAAAGAAGAGAACGTCTATTTATTGAGAGCTGCCTCAGCTGTTTCTACATTGTGCTCCGATCTCTCCAACATGTTTAACTGCTGAACTGGTGCAACAATAAACTGGGAGAAAAGCAACTTTGGGCTCTGGTGTTTGGTGTGGATGAATAAGCTATGAGTTACAGGTGCACTGTGTAAGATTTGTCTCGCTTCTCTCGGTCGATAAAAATGATGTTCTGACATTTTTACCAATTCATTTATTTCTACATTAGCCGAAAATGAGCCCTTTAATGTGTATTTACTTCAGATGCAGGTCATTGCTATGGGGGCCACCATGTTTTTACAGTCGCTCAGAGTGGACATACTAAACACCGCTGAGCTTTAATGGCAACTGAGGTTCACAGGTTCTCCATCAATCATCAATCAAATTGTATTTGTACAGCCCACATTCACAAACTCACAGGGTGAGTGGGTGACATCCTCTGCCCATATCTGCATATTAAAGTCACCTACAATCACCACCATGTCTGATTTTAGGACTAGGTTGGATTTTTTAAAATCAGGGGATTCAGAGAGATTCAGAACGGGCCCCTAGAGGACGGTAAACTATGGCAAATAAAATGGGCCCGTCTGTTTTAGCAGAAGAAATTCTTAAGCTGAAGACAAGGCTCTCAAATGATTTATGATCCATTTTGGATTTTGGAGTAATTGATAAATTGGAGTTAAATGTAACTGCAACTCCACCTCCTTGACCTGAGCCTCTGGGGACATGTGGGTTCTTGGGGGGGAGGGGGGGGGTTGATTGATTGAGGCTGACATACTCATCAGGTTGTAGCCAGGTCTCACAGAGGAACATGTCAACACAATGATGGGTTATTAATTAACTATTAATAAACTAGGAGTGATTTGGAAGGCAGTCATCTGATATTTAGGAGTCCACACTTTATTGCTCTGTTTGCTTGTGATTTTACAGACATTATCTTTATTAGGTTATGTGAGGACCTGTATTGCAGGATCACGCTGTTTCGGTCTGCGAGGGACAGACACTGTATGTACTCTTTCAAGTTGTTATTGTTGCTAATACTACTATTATTATTATTACTACTGTTATTGTTATTGGGTGACTGGTCTAAATGGAGCGCAGATTAGTGTGTCAGGCTGCAACTCTGACTCCTGGACCCAACTCTGGATGTTTGTCACTGTGGACGAACAAATTGGACTCAGTTTCTAGATGGATGAACGCCATCGCTCCACCACTGATCTCCACCTCTCTCTCTCTCTCTCTCTGGCACCAGGATTTCTCCAAAAGCTTTTTCCAATTGATCTATGAAGCCCACAGCATTGGCAGGACGACATGCGGCTATACATCATATCATCACTAGTTACGTCAGGCGGGGGACCAACGAAAATGTCAGTGTCAGACATTGTTTTGGC
The DNA here is from genome assembly GCA_016785325.1 of Chascanopsetta lugubris. Lineage (NCBI taxonomy): Eukaryota > Metazoa > Chordata > Actinopteri > Pleuronectiformes > Bothidae > Chascanopsetta > Chascanopsetta lugubris. The sequence continues at coordinate 176,096 of JAFBJT010108188.1, forward strand.
AGAAGTACACACCGATTCTACCGACATGAATTATCACTTCACCATGTTTACGTTTAGCCTTCACCAGCAGCTTCAGTTTGGATTCGAGGTCTCCTGCCCTGGCCCCGACTGTGGTTGCTGGTGTCGCTAGTCTCGCATTTCTTAAAACTGAGTCACCAATGACCAGAGTTCGTTCCACAACGGGTGTGTCGCTGAGCGTAGAAAATCGATTTGAAATGTGACCTGGTGGTTGTTTATCTGTGGGCTTTGACTTGGCGCTATTCCTCCTCGGGACAGTCGCCCAGTCGCCCCGTGTTCACGGCTGCTCGGGAGATGCTAAGAGCTAAGCTAGCGGGACTTACGCTAGGCGGCTCCCCAGCGGCTAACGGGGCCGTTTTAGCATCAGGTACCGGTTCTAGGCCACGGAGCCGGGCTTCTACGCGGACAAGTCTCGCCCCCGTCGCCGCTAGCTGGCTACACTTAGCACAAGTATCACTATCAGTAAACGAGACCGGCGAGAAGCTAAACAAGCAAGGCGGAGCGGGGGGAGAGGGAGCAGCCATTGCTAAACACCATTAGCTATCGCCTGTGCGCTAGAACACAGAGCACCAAGAAACGGGTACGGGACAGATATAATCTCAGTTAAACTACAAGTGAATTACAAATCGTAGAAATGGTCAGGATACTACAATAATGAAGACGTTTATTAAGAGACGACCTGAACCACCACCGACAGAAATGAAAACAAGAAGTGGTGCAATACGTTTACCGGAATACGTCATCACGCAACACGTCAGCGCTGGTCGGGCAGGAGCGGTTACAGGATACCGGATGTCACCAAATCTTACACACTGCACCTTTAAAGGTGACATCTAGAGGTGAAGTTGCATCACCTCACCCTCACCCTTCTGAACATGTAGGAGAACCAATGGTAGACTTCAGTTTTTATTAAAACTCAAGAGATGTTTAATACGTCCACCTTTACTACTGTGAAAACATGTCCGCCCCCACAGAGAGGACCACCCCCCCGTTGGGCCCATTTTAGGAGAATGGAAAAAAATAAAACCTTTACTTAATTAGAAATGAATGAAAATGTCAGTATGTACTTGTTTTGTAATATACTAAGAAGTTACAAAAATGACAAAAATCTTACACACTGCACCTTTAATGTGTGTGTTGACTTTTGTCTGCTACTTTTGTCTGCCACCTTCAGGTGGCTTGGTTAAACTCTTCCCAGTCAGCCACCAGAAGTGATTGAAACACCCAGGCCTCAGTATCATGTCAGCCATCTGTCTAAGCACTTCATGATTTTAGAGATTTAAAGGTCCAGTCCGTAAGATCTCGATGAATTCGCTTCAATTTTTTATTTTTGGGGGGCAAAAAATGGAATGAAAATGATTAGACAGATGCTGATGGGAGTGTTATTATCACCTGGATGTTCACATTAGTATCAGGAGTGGGTTCCCAGAGAGAGGCCTCTGTTTAGCACTGCCATGTTATAACATGTTTTGAGTTCTAGTGATTACTGAAGGCTTTAGGTTTCCTACATGCCTGAGGGGACAAGGTGCCTGAGGGGACAAGGTGCTTGAGGGGACAAGGTGCTTGAGGGGACAGCAATTCAACTTGTGACATCACCACTGGATGTCACTTAGTCCAACATCACTATATCTTTGAGTCAAAATCTGTGGGTGGTTGTTTCAAATGGCATTTTAATGTATAGTTGATTTGGATGATGTATGATATTTATGTATTGTATTATTATTATCATCATCATTATGAATTCTGTCTTGAGCACATTTGTTTGGTTCAATGAAAGGTCAGAGTGTGTACACACAGTGTACGGTAACACAGATCTATACTGCCTTCTGCTGGGGAAAGTGTGAAACGTCTTTGTTTACTTATTAGGACACAGTCCAGTAGGATCTCAACTTTGGGTTATTTATTAACTAGGAGCTCGTGTGAAGGGGGAGGAGGAGTGGGGGGGGGGGATTAAACATCTGCATACTTTCGTTTTCGCTTTCAGGGTTGAGCTATGAGTTGGAGATGAGGGGAGGGGGACATTTTGGTCTGTGTTTTAGAGATTATGAAATAATAAGCATTTGCATAATCAGGATTGAAGTGCTCTTTAGCCTATAATAATACTTATGATAGTGCTCATAGTACTAATAATAGAAGAAAATAATACCACCATCGCTACCACCATTATTACTACTACAAGTGCTACTTCTACTATTGATACTACTATTATTACTACTGTTACTACTATTACTACCACTATCATTGTAACTACCACTACTACTACTACTACTACTACTACCACCACATCAACTACTACTACTACTATCACTACTACAACTACTACAGTACTACTAGTATAACTGCTGTTATTACTATTACATCACTACTAATACAACTACCACTACCACTAGGTAGTACCACTGCTGTAACTACTACTACTACTGCCACCACTACTTCTACTATTCATCATCATCATCATCAAAATAATAATAATAATAATAATAATAATAATAATAATAATACTAATACTAATACTAATACTAATACTAATAATACTAATAATACTAATAATACTAATAATACTAATACTACTACTACTACTAATAATAATAATAATAATAATAACAATAGTAATAAGCCATGTAGAGTGACTTTAAAACTGTTACATGATGCTCTCTAGGAGTTGCTAGGAGTTACATATGAGAGAGAGAGAGAGAGTGAGAGAGAGAGAGGGGGGGGGGGGGATAAGACATAACATCGTTGATGATATGAATAAGACCTTCTAGAAAGTGTCATCTCAGACTGTAGTTGACCTGCTGGCCCCAGAGGTGTGTCACCTCCCTCCTCACACTATTCGCGTGGCGTGACAGTAAGTGAAGTGTATCATAACAGATCAACAGGAAACAGAAAGTACTAACTCAACCTTGCGTTTCGCTTTCGCTTCTAACGCACACTCGTCTGCTCCGGGCTCGAAGCCCGAAGTTGGCCATGCGCCTCCTCTCTCTCCCTCTCTCGCTTTCGCTCTACCTGGTTAATACAGGACATATTGCCTTCGTGTGGCTCGCTGGCAACAAACAAACAAAAGTCAAACAACAAAGGCAGACGTGATGTGCTGAAGAAGATGGAGGACGGAGCCAAGCAGCACCTGCGAGAGTGGCTCATCACCCAGATAGACAGCGGGCGCTATGAGGGTCTGTGCTGGGAGCACGAGGACAGGCGCATGTTCAGGATCCCCTGGAAACACGCGGCCAAGAAGGACTACAAGCAGAGCGAGGACGCGGCTCTGTTCAAGGTCTTTCTCTCACACACACACACACACATATACACACGGACACACACACGTACACTTACACACACGCGCGCGCGCGCTCACACAGCTGCTGCAGCCACTCTGTTTAAGCTCAGACGGGAGAGAGGTGGTCAGGTGCTCTGAGGCTGTTTGGGCAAAAGCGTGTGTATGTTTATTTATTCCAAATATCTTACTGTCAAGAAAAAAGAAAAGAAGAAAGTTTGTGTGATATTTATTTAAACTATAATATTTATCACATTTGAAAAAAAATCCTCAAAAATAAACTAGGATTATTGCTGTCAACCTCGTTAGACAGTGCATAGTGTATTTTAAAGACAAAGTACATCTACAACTCATCTATTGCTTTGCAAAAAGTAAAGTATGGTATAGTGTTGTAAAATAAAACAAATACAGTTTGGATATATAATTAATATATACATATGCTAATATCATGTTTTATAAGGTACAATGCATGTTTGTGCGTTATATCATAATGTACGAACAAATATATGAATCTAGAGTATGGCACTTATTATTCTTTAATCTGGGAAGAAAAAGTAAACAAAAAACTGTAAGACTCATTTAAGTAATGAACAGGATTTGATAACAACAACAACAACAACAAAAAGATAATGATAATAATAATGATAATAATAATAATAATAATAATAATGATAATAATAGTAGTTGTAGTAGTAGTAGTAGTAGTATTTCCTCTTGAAATTAAAAAAAATAGTTTGAATATTGTATTTGAAAATAAAAGTCGAACATGATTTGACCATAACAAATCATCTCTCAGCTGCAAAGCTGCGTCACGTAAATGTTTGAAACATGTCCAACTGTAAATACACAATCAGGAGACATTACATTTTCCCACCATCACGTCTTTACTTGTGTCTCACTTTTTAATTAGGGCATTTACTATATAGACTATGTGATTATTTTTTTCTTACTCTGTCTATTCAAGATTTTCATTTAAACAATGTCGCATTCAACACAATGAAGGTCAGAGCTGCTCTACAGGAACACGACGTACTAGTTTCAGTTTAGAGTCATAAACTGAAACCGTGTCGCCTCTGACCAAAGCTGTAAATCTCTAATCTTTCCCTGCGTGTGTAAGAAACTACTTGAACAGTGTCCTCGGAGAAAGTTCAATAAGTAGAGTAGACTTAGCCTCTATATGAAACACACAGTGGATGTGGACATGTTTTCTCTCAGACTACATTGTAATGTCCCTCTGTGATATTTGACCCCGTCAGGCCTGGGCTGTGTATAAAGGTAAATACAGGGAGGGCAGGGACAGGGCCGACCCCACCATGTGGAAGACTCGTCTCCGCTGCGCCCTCAACAAAAGCACCGACTTCCAGGAGGTTCCCGAGCGGAACCAGCTGGACATCAGCGAGCCTTATAAAGTCTATCGCATCCAGCCCAACGCCGGCTCCACCAGGCCAGTAGGTAAAACTAAAACCTCCTCTTCTAGTCATACACGGATTTGCATTTTCTTTTTAAAAAACTCATATAAAAAGATATTTCTCTCGTTTTATTCCAATTCCTCAGAATCACTAGAGATAAAGGATGAAGTCATTATTCATAATCAGATGTCTCCACTGAGCCCGGAGGTTTTGAATGAACAGGTCGGCAAATAGATACACAAATGATTGCTGTTTATGAATTGAAGAGATGTGCAGAATTCAGATGAATAAATAAACATAAATATTTTAACTTATTCTTCTGTAGCATCTTTCTCAAAACGAACCACTCCAAGTGAATGAAGAAGAAAACGCAAGCAGTGGTGAGCCCCCCCCCCCCCCCCCCCCCCCCCCCCCCCCCCCCCCCCCCGCCCCCCCCCCCCCCCCCCCCCCCCCCCCCCACACACACACACACAGGCTCTTGAGGTTTCACTTCTTCTTGCAGTGCAATGTTCATCATCACATTGCATCATGTGAGTTATCTGAACTTATTTCATCTCATCTCAGAGGACCTGACAAAAGAACACTTCTACTGTGAACTAAAAGAAGAAAAACCTCCTCCTGCCCAACCTGCTACTGTCTCCTTCCTCAGCCCTGGACAGAAAGTGTCAGGTAGGGAAACATTATGAGTGATTTTTCATTGAAATATTCATTCAGACTTCAGGACGAGTTCATATTCAAACCTTAAAGCACCATTTGAATTTAAATAAGCACAGCAAGAGTACACAAAGTACACCAAGCAAATCACGGAGTCCGTAGTCTGAGTCCGTAGTTACCATGTAATCCAGCAGAGGGCGCTGTGAGCATAGCTTCAAATATCTTATCATTGTGTCGTAAGAAATTAGTTCAAACTTTATATTTGAATAGAAGTTAACGGCCATTAGTGTTGTTTTGGTCTCAATGATAACTGTGAGGACGTTACCCTCCAGTTTGTCATCTACACACAGCAATATATTTAGATATATTTATACAGTGGTGTCAAACATACGGCCTGCGGGCCACAACCAGCACGCCAGAGGGTTCAGTCGAGCCTTTGTGTTTTCTATAAACACAGTCAGACACAGTATTATAATTATTATGTATATAACACGTATCATACTATATGATGTATGTCTTTTCTGTGTAGACTTTCGTCTGCAGGTGTCGTTGTATTACCTGGGCCAGACGATGATGCAAGTGACCACCAGCGGCCCAGGCGGCTGCTTCCTCCTGTGGGGCCGAGCTCCAGTGGGCAACGAGCAGATCTACGGCCGCTGCACCGCCCAGCAGATCTCCTTCCCCTCGCCCTCGAGCGCGCCCCTGCCGTCCAGCGTGGCCGAGGCCATGAATCGCCTCTTCGTCCACCTGGAGCGGGGCGTGCTGGTGTGGGTGGCGCCCGACGGGGTGTTCATCAAGCGCTTCTGCCAGGGCCGGGTGTACTGGAGCGGCCCGCTGGCCACACACACGGACCGGCCCAACAAGCTGGAGCGGGACAAGACCTTCAAACTCCTGGACGTGCCCGGATTCATCAGCGGTGAGAGAACTGGTGGGAGTCGGTCATGCCAAGAGGAAACGTGTTGATGTGATGAATCTGAAACCTCCCGCTGAATGTGTGCAGAGCTGCAGAGGAGTTCACAGGGGGAAGGTCCTGCACCCGCACATGAGATCCAACTCTGCTTTGGAGAAGAGTACCCAGACCCTCAAGTCCCCAAGACCAGGAAGCTGATCATGGCAAAGGTCAGTTATAAAGTCAAGGATCAGCTGTTGCATATTTACTCAGGAGATTTTGACAGGTAGAATGAATTCTACATGTTGGGAAAGGGCCATAATTAAAGGTCCAGCGAGGTGAGATTTTGGTTCATTTTTGTCACTTCTTTCTGTTGAAATAGAATTGAAAAAAACTACACATTTTCGCTAAAAAAAGAATCACAAATTTTATACGGACTTTTTCACAAATGCATAGTCACCTAAATGTGTGACTCGCTCTTTACATAACCTTAAAAAGAGGTCATTAACATATATTCACATCAGGAGCCTGTCCACCCTACGGGGGCTGCCATGTTTTTACACTAGCTCAGAGTTGGAAGTACTTAACATATTTTGAGCTTTAATGACAACTGAGGGCTACCATTGGTTCTACTGCATGCTTGAATGTGAGGTGATGGATATAACATGCAACCTCACCGGTACATGTCACCAGATCTTACACACTGCACCTTTAAATAACCTCATGACGCATTTGCTCGGGGATTCTATTTAAAAGTGTCTAACCCTCACTTTTAAGGTTTTATCTTCTCAAGGATCAAGAGAAAGTGTTTCGTCTTTACCAAGAAGCAGAATTCACGTGATATTTTGTACTGGGTGTGTTTTGCGTATATTCACCTGAACCAAAATGATGTCTTCCTCAGCAATAATGCCTTCGTTGATGCTTCTGGGTCAGATCAAAAACTGTGCAGTGCCATACAGTGCTGCCCTTCATGTCGGAAAATGAATGGGCCTCTGGAACCGAAGCTCTGGATCTGACCCTTTTGCTATTTTCACCCGTGGCCCTCAAACACCCCGAGTCTGCCAGTGACCTCAATCACAACTTTGATGAAGCTGAAACTGGATGAGCCTCTTCGTTATCTGCCAGGAGGTTAAAGTTTGTAGCTAGTCAGAGGCTACAAGATGGATTACTTTGAAAATGCACAGCCCAGGCCTGAAATTGTAATAATATGATATAGGGGGAAAAAATAAATAAAATGTTAGTGTCCATCCGGTGAAGGATACTAATCGATTTTCTTAACTTCCTCTTTTTTCCCCCGACGACAATAACAATAGGACTGGGTTGCAGTACTTACCAAGGCCAAACGTCGCCACCTACAGGCGCCCTGGACGAAGCAAAACAAAAGGAAAACGAGAAAATACAATTAGAGAGCAGAGTGTCTTAAAATAAACCCACTGTCACACACTTCTAGTGTCTATTTAAAGGTGACTGCGGGATGAATCTATGAATCTGCTGAAGCTGTGGTTGTAATACTCTTACTCACCAGCAGAGGTCCTCACAAGCTCACTCACCCTGTGCTGCACTGTGCCGTGTTGATCCAGGTGGTGCCGCTGTTTGCAGTGGAGCTTCTGCAGAAGGCGAAGCTGAGAGAGAGTGAAGAGAGTCGGTAGACTCAGCGGGAGTGAGGATGGAGTGAAGATGGAGTGAAGATGGAGTGAAGATGGAGTGAAGATGGAGTGAAGATGGAGTGAGAGACTGAAAAAACCAAACTACAGCAAAACATGAACAACTGAACACACAACATGATATGAGGCTGAGTTTACAGAAGATGACGGACATGATGCCATGACATGAAGGCCATGTGATGCTGTTTCAGATCAGGAGGGAAACGTTAGAGCAACATTTGAATCATTGTGAATAATATAAACGATTTTTTTGCTTCACTTTTTGTTAATCCCACAGATTATTTAAACGGTTAGTACCGCACAACTCACACAGAGATAATAAGTAGACACTTTGTGATTAAATCTATAAAGCTTTTTTGTCCTTTTATTTCTAGCGAACATCATCTTGACAGATCCACGATTTTCTTTAAAAAATATACATATATTTTTGTAGCTATAACATTTAAAAAGAAAAAAAGAAAAGTCGACAGGTAAGGTTCTTCTTTTTGAAAATAATTAAAAAAAACAACAACAAACAACTAAAGTGAGAGAGTGTGCTGAATCAAAGGAGATACCCGTATCAGAGTTTTAAAATACTTTCATTGTTTGTTTGTTTTTTGTTTTTTTTGTCCCTGCCCTCGAACACATACAGTACGTAAAAAAAATGAGACGGGAACAGAAGCAAACAGAACACAGGGGTCAAGAGTATTCACAAAGCATCATGTTCCAACGTGTTATTAGCACCATTACTCTTCAGACGTCTCTACTCTCCCCATCATTCAGCTTTCAAGGCGATGTGGCACAGACCTGTCTGTCTGTCTGTGTGGGTGGGTGGGTGGGTGGGTGGGATTGTCCGTTACGCAGTTTTCATTAGTGTTCTCTTTCTCAGAGATAATGTTAAGAACATATTGGAGGGTAATACCTTGACGAATGATTGTGTTTGAAAACAACAACAGAAAAAAAGGTTGATGAGAATTGTTTTTAAAAAGGCGAAGAGTTGCTCATACATTCACCTTGCCTACCCAGGCCGACGCTCGGCTCAGAAGCAAGAAAAGAAGAGGAAGGACAAGAGAAATGCGTTTCCGGGGGGTCGACAGAGAGAGATTGCATTAAATCTGTTTAGCATATTTACTGTATATAAC
>JAFBJT010108189.1:20810-34024 GCA_016785325.1 Chascanopsetta lugubris
CCCAGAGGGGGTTTATGATCCCATCAAGAGCCAACAAATCTCCTTTATTGTCGACCTAGAAGTAAAAGGAAACAGTAGGGCAAAGCTTGGCCAATAAATATCATCCAACACCCCCCACCCCCCACCCCCACCCCCACCCTGTCTGTTATTATCTCCCGTGTCAAATAAATAATAATCAGGTGCCGTTTTCATTCACACTGTAAAAAAACGAAATCTTATGGCATGGTAAACCTAATTCGAATAGTGACAAGTGCCTGCAGCGCTTCTGTTTGTCGCATGCCATGTATGTAGGAATAATATCCAATCAGTGTGTTTGTGCGTTGATGCATTCCTCTAAAGGGGGTTGCCAGCTAACAAAGACATCTCAGCTTACCCTATTAGAGCCACACTTCGCCCCCCCCCCCCCCCCCCCCCCCCACACACACACACGACTCCACTCTATCTCCGTGATCTACAGTCCCGTGTCATTCAGCGGTATTCACTCCACTGTCAGCCTCACCCCAGGGCTGCTAGCTACACATTTTGTGTGCACTGATGTGTTGAAAGGCCCTGAGAGCCAGCGCCGCCGCCGCCGCCATGCTACGCTTTATTATTAGCACAGTGAAGCTATAGTGGAGGCAGCGGCTAATATCACCAGCAATGACTGAGGTGCAAATGGAAAATGAGTTAAAGACATAACAGACACACCAGGGGAGAGACTGTTTTACTTCCATCGTTTTGCAGTGTATGGTTGTATTATGTGTTATGAGTAGTCATAATTATATATCTTTATTTTTTTAAATTTAGTATATTCTTATTTGTATTTGTTGGCAATAGTTCAGTTTGGACTTGGATTATAAAGATGTGTCACATTTCTGAATATGTGCTCACAGCCTCTTCTTGCGTCTCATTTCCAGACCTTCGGAATCAGATGCCCAGCAGCGGCCCCAGCAGGTAGGGGCCTCCAGGGGCCCGGCAGGTCTCAGCAAGAGCCGAACCGTCGACGCCTTCAACCAGGGTCCACCCGGCAAAGCAGCGCCGGGCCGCAGCCCCTCGTCCCTCAGCCTCTTTGAGTCCCGATTCCGGCAGGAGCCCAAAGACCCCGAGACCAAGTCCTCCGGGATGTTTGGCTCCAGCTTCCTGAGCGGGGCCAACCCCCTCAGTGCCATGACCTCCTCCATATCCTCCATGGGGGATTCTGTCAACATCCCCAAGTTTGGACTGTTCGGGGACGATGAGGAGGGCGACGCTGCACCCGAGTCCAAACAGGGAGGAAAGCCAGCAGGGAAGGGCCCTCAGCAAGGCCCGGGTCCAAAGGGACCACAACAGGGTGGACCTCAGAAACAAGGTCAGGGCCCCCCCGGACAGGGGGCAAAGCCAGGGCAAGGACCCCCTGGGCAGGGACCCAGGCAAGGTCAAGCACCGCCAGGCCAAGGGCCCAAACCGGGTCAAGGTCATCCTGGTCAAGGACCCCCTGGGCAGGCCCCCAGGCAAGGTCAGGGACCACCAGGACAGGGACCCAAACCTGGTCAAGGACCACAAGGGCAACAGGGCCCCAAAACAGGTCAGGGACCACCTGGGCAACAGGGCCCCAAACCAGGTCAAGGACCCCCAGGACAACAGGGCCCCAAACCGGGTCAAGGATCCCAAGGGCAACAGGGTCCAAAACCAGGTCAGGGACCACCAGGTCCGGGTGCCAAACAGGGTGGTCCTGCCCCACAAAAAGGTGGCCCCCCACAACAACAAGGACCAGGGAAGCCCGGACCCAAGCAGCAAGGCCCACCTGGTCCCGCAGCGCATCCTGGGGAGCCACCTAAGAGTGGGGGCCCCCAGCAGGGGCCTGGAAAGACTGGCGGTGGACTGTGTCCGCTGTGTAAGACCACCCAGCTGAACACGGGGTCCAAGGACCCCCCAAACTACAGTAACTGCACGGAGTGTAAGAGCCAGGTCTGCAGCCTGTGTGGGTTCAGCCCCCCAGACTCAGGGGTAAGAGACGTATTTATCCTTTATTCTAAGTTGTCTAAATCTGCCTGACCCTACACACATTTAGTTTTACATGCATTATGTTTTAAAATACATATAATTTAGTTTTCAATCATGTCAACAGGGAACACGATGAAACATCCAAACCATTCGATAAAACGGTCAGAGGGAGCTGCTGCGCTTTTTTAAAATTTTTTACAGTGTTAGTTGAAGCCAGTTGTGTTGTGCTAGTTTCCGCTCCGTGAGCCTGGCTGAAGGGACGTATGTCTCATATGAGTGGCACACGATTTGAGGAGCAGAGGGACCATATGGACCCGGGGAAAGTTGATCAAGGTGACTCATGTCACGGCCACAGGAAGACACTGTGCCAGCCAGTCTGCACACTCACTCACTCACTCACTCACTCACACATTCACTCGCTCACACATGGGCTGTGCAACGCTGGTGGGTCCATGAGAGCAGCAGTGACGGGTTCAGTCCCCCTCCAGCATCTCCTCAGTTATAGTTCCGTGTGAAAGCTGCTTCTGATCGATTGGAGGGAGGAAAAAAAAAAAAAAAAAAAAGCCCAGGCTGCTCTGATTGGCCAGATGGTAACGTGATTTGATCTAGCACATGGATATAAATATAACATGGCCCCTTTAAAGGCGGATCTCTGTTTACATTGTGTCCAATAGGCAGAGGAATACACTCATTGTTTGGCTGTAGATTGTAATCCAACTGTCAACACGATCCTTTCTACACTGTGGTTTGCACACACAGGAAACCAAGGTGATATCCCATCAGTAAACAAAGACCCCAGATGTGTAGGGAGACGAGGTGCTAGAGCAAAGACAATGCAGTGTTTGCGTTAAAGGTCCAGTGTGTAAGATTGAGGTGAAATTCATTCCAGATAAATGATTGTACTGATGTTTTGATAAGTATATGAGCACCTAAAGGAAAGGGAATACTTGCCCCTTACCCATTTCCTCTCATATTAGGTGCAGTTTGTTACGTCATTAGATTTAATTAGTGGGGCTTTGTTGATAACAAGCATATTTCTCTCCTCATAAATAACATTAAGTGAAAACAGTTTATGGTAATGTGTTTATTATTGTTAGAATTCTGTCGCCCAAATGATGCTGACTAATGGCATAAAGAAGCTATTTGACCGAAGAGAACAGGATTCAGCAGCGCTGGATACACTAATTAATGAAAATGTCTTTGAATTCCTCTTTTATTTTAAGCTAAACACAAAACAAAACAAATGTTTTTTAAGGGGTTTACTCGTGTGTCTTTATTTATTATTCATGTGCTGAAATAAAAATGTGTCATTGATGTTTTGTGCTCAGTGTGGGATGTTCTTAATCTAACCCTCTGTTGTGTTCCATGCACAGGGTAAAGAATGGCTGTGTCTGAACTGCCAGATGCAGCGGGCGATGGGAGGTACGGACGCTCCCGGCATGACCAAGCCCAAACAAGGCTCGGCCCCGCCCTCGCCACAGAGACAGGCGCCCGGCAAACCTGGCAAGCTGTTGATCAAGCAGCAGAGCACCACCGACCCGGGGTTGACACCGCCAACCACGCCGAGGCAGAAATCCCCAGGCCCCGCCTCCCCCGGCCCGCTCTCCCCGGCCTCCTCCTCAGCAGGGTCCCCCAAAATCGACCCCAAGACCGGGCGTCCCATCCAGCAGAGGTCCACTCCCCAGCAGTCGCCAGCTAAGGCCAAACAGGAGTCCAGCTTCTTCGGGGGACTGGGCGGTATCAGTCTCGGAGGTCTGACCGACGCGGCTAAACCTCCCGCGGCCGGCGAGTCTGTGACAGGGAAGCTGTTTGGCGGTTTCGGAGGTTTGATGGAGTCGTCGAAACCCCAGGCGCAGGCGGCGGCAAAGCAGGAGGAGTCGGTGGCCGGGAAGTTGTTTGGGGGTTTCGGAGGGTTGACGGAATCGAAATCTCCCGCCGCCGCCTCCCAGATGTTCAGCTTCGGGTCGTCCCTCCTCAGCTCGGCCACCACCCTCGTCACCAGGGAGGAAACCGGCGAACCGGCGGACTCCCCGCCGGACTCCCCCGACGGCTCCGGACCGGGTTCTCCACCGGACTCGGGCCCCGGCTCCCCGCCTGACTCCCCCTTCTCTGCGCCTGGATCGCCGCCCGATTCGGACTCCGCCCCTGACACGCCGCCCGCCAAATTCAGGAAGCCGCCCAGAACCATCTCCGTGGAGCAGGAGGAGAAGGCCCCAGCATCTCCACCGCCACCGGCACCTGCTCCCGCCAAGGAAAACTGCCCTCTGTGTCACGTGGAGCTGAACGTGGGGTCGTCAGACTCGCCCAACTACAGCCTCTGCACCGAGTGCAAGAAGAGCGTGTGCAGTCTGTGCGGCTTCAATCCAACGCCGCACCTCGGAGAGGTAGGAAACCTCGCCATTGTTGCACGTCTCTTCCTCTCCATGTGATTCCACCACTCTGCACCTCCCAGTAATTTATGCGTTCTGTCGTATATAAATAGGATGCAAACATCCTCTAGATGTTTCATTGAAATAGGTCACCGCAGAGATACCATCAGGCGCGGCGGCGTTTTCCGCTCTTTTTCCCACCAGCTTTGAGCTCCGTAATGAGGGTAGCATGTTATCAGCTGCACTAAACGCGATCGCTTTACCCCCAAATAGACGGCGTACTGTTATTTGCACATATTTGTCCGCTGAATGAGTGGATGTGGTCAATTAGGCTGCATTTGAAAACGCCTGCGTCATGATGATGGAGCTGTCTCCAGTCGAGAGGGCGGCCTCAAATGTGGAGATCAAATGTGGCCACTTAACACAATTGACACTCGACTCTGAAACTGAATACACGTGTGCATGTATAGTCCGAGTGTGCAGGATGCACAGCGGGCAAGTTCTCGTCACACTGGTTCCCTCAGCAAAAGGTCAATGGGATTTTTGCAATGGATTTGGTTGAGCGCTGAAAATTTAAAAAGACATGCAGGGCCAAGTTGGCCCAGGTGTCACTCAAGAGACCACACCCTTAATTATGCATGATTTAATACAAATAAACAAGTTAGAAGAAAATTCACCCCCATAGTTGCCACGGGAAACGACGTGACGGATCGAGTGCCAGTTTTTATGTTTAATTCACGTCTAAAGTTGACCATTCTAACATGGGAGCCAGCCTCAAGTGGCCACTCTGTGAACTGCAGGTTTTTGGCACGCTAGTTGACTTTGGCATTTTCGGACGCATTCCCATTGAGGGAAATAAGTGGTTTTATTCGTACTTTCTAGATTTGCCTTACGACTGTGGTTTGCCACACATAAAGTATTGCGCGTAGTTGATGGTCTTACCTCTTGTGGCCAAACCACCGTACTGAAGAAGCTCGATCTGTGTTGCTTTTCAGCGGATCTGTGGTTGCGTGCAAATGTCTGTGTGAGAACATGGGAACCCGACACTTGTGACCTTGCATATCTGTGGAGGTGTTGGAAAGCGGTTTGCTGGTGTTACTTCAGCATGTTCCACGGAACAGATGGTTCGCTGTGGATTCACCGCTCCGTCCGTACATCACAGGAACGGAGGCCAAGCCGCGCTTCAGCTCGAGTGATTTCTCAGCACGCAGCTCAAACACTATCTCTCTATACTACCCCCCCAGCCCCCCACCCCCACCCCCACATTTATTATTCCATGTGAGAAATCCCACAATGCATCTGTCACAGTGGTCTCAGAGCACGGCTGAAGCTATAGGTCAGGGACGGTGGGATGTTGACTTACATCCTCTCGACATGGTCATGCGATTCAGGGCACGGTCACGTGTTTGGACGCCCAGCAGCTTCACGTGTTAGCTTGTGGTTTTAGCGAGTGTTGAATAATCTGCTGTGTATTTCTGGCTCCCTGAGGAGACGTTCTCTTTAACAGCCAGTGGATCCGAGCGGCAGCAGCCAGTATAGAAATGGATGCATCCTCCGTGGAAATAAACTTTTATGTTGTAGGAATAAAACCGGAAGATGCATATTGATTCAGAGGAACGATGTACTGTACTTTAGACGGAGTACGAGTCATATCGGAAATAGAAATGTTGCCATCTGTTGACTTCTGAAGGAATGTTGGCTTTCGATTATTATTATTATTATTATTATTATTATTATTATTATTTTTAGCAGAAAGTTGAATAACCCTCACATTTCACAACACATTTTAGAAAACCACTGCATTTCCAAAAATACCACAACATTTCAGAAACCACAACATTTTTGGAAACAGAACATCCCACATTCCAGCAAACACATTTCAGAAAACACTATGGCATGTCACCAAGCACGACAATTCACAAAGCAATAACATCGTATAGAGCACAGTATGTCACAAAACACTTTGAAATGTCAGAAAACTTTATTTAGATTTTTCTAAGGCCATCATAATAACTTCTTTGTCGCTATTCCAAGAACAAGATGGCCGCCATTTGTTTACAGCACGGTTCGCACTATTGAAGTCTCAATTCCTCTGAAGTTGGGGGGAAACTCTTCTTCTTTTGTGCGACTCTTAATTGCACATGCTTGATGGGATAACGAGGAGCCGAGCAACAAATCACTTCATTTAAGCCAAGCACGGGGAAAATGTAATTATTCTGGAGAGCGGCGGGTCTGGGCCACGGATGCGCTAATTGGTTATAGATTGGCTCGTTGTCTCGAAGCCAGGGATCGTCAACTCTGGCCTTTTTGTTTTTGACCAGTCAGACGCCAGAGTGCGGAGTCCCTCTCTGACTGATGCCAGGAGTAAATACCTTTTAATAATTCAGTGAAAATAATAGGATTTGGTTGAACTTGAGATGCTGTCAAAGTGGGGACCTTGTGCAATATTCAGTAGGGGACGCACACACACACACACACACACACACACACACACACACACACACGCTGCATTGAGTCATCTGCCCCCTCACGTACTGCGCCTCGCTTTTGTGTCATCCGCTGTCATAGAGGAAAGGGTTCTCTCTCTGACGCATGTGAGTGGGTCAGAGCCGGTGTGTATGAACGTTTGCTCGTGACTGTGCCTATTGAGAAGAGCGTAGGTGCTTGTGTGAATGGTCTCTCCTCACGATGCGCTCAGGTACACGTGAGATTTTTTTTTAGGTCTGCGTCGCCTACATTTTGCGATTCTTGAGGAGAGGTGAGAGTCCACGGGTCCGGTGGCGGCACGTGTGTGTGTGCGTGTGTGTGCGTGCGTGCGTGCGTGTGTGTGTGTGTGTGTGTGGGCGTGTGGGCGTGTGGGCGTAATCTCTGTTCCCTAAAAGGATTTAAAGGGCAGCAGGAAGCTTGTCATTCCTATCGAGGCTTGAGCCCAGACTCAGGTGTTCGCGCTTAATCCCCATCACTATGAAAAAAAAAAAAAAGCCACCTCGAACTGTGGTTCTCAGGTGGGGTGGGTTCGAGACCCACCGACTTCCCAAATGAATGAAAGAATATCACTGTATGCTAACACACACAAAAAAGTTAAACGATAAACACAAAATGACCTGCAGGTGGCGACACTAGAAAGGGAAATGTTCCCTCATACACTCAATTAGCTTCATTATAATTCAAAACAAAAAAAGTGCATCTTACTCTGTACATTCATGCCCCCGTACGTACGTAACTGTGAAAGGGCAGGTGTCTATATGAGCATTACAGGAGCATCATCGCCACCTAGTGTTAAGGAGTGTGAATAGACGGCACTCCGATGCTCCGCGAAAGAAATCCTCTTCAAAATAAAAGCACAATATCTTTGTGTCCCGGAAACCCTTTCTCCTCATCAAAGGACCACTGAAAACATGTCCGCGAGCCGCTTTTGGGTCGCGACCCAGCAGTTGAGAATCCCAGTACCCAGTACAAATACCCCGATGGCTCCTCCTCCATTTTTCCCACCACGGGCCTCCATCTTTACAAATGTATCTTTCTAACTTCCCTCTCTTTTATGTCTCCACATCCTCTCACGTCACGAGTGCTGCTCGATGCTGCCGGAGCTCGGGCTCCATGTCATGTTGCCCTTATCAGTAATGAGCGTCGGGGAAGTCTTACGTAAACCGGGAGAGGCACCACTTTCCTAACGAGCACGAATCAAAGAGCACAGATAAGAGGCGAGCTGTGAGCGCCATCCTTTGCCATCTATGCGGAGGAAAACTAGATTTTTATCTTTGTTGCCCAACCTGAAAACAATCTGTGCTTCAGAACAAGCCCGGAGCACCGATGCAACGAGGTTGACCCGCCTTTTAAATCCAACTTAAACCACGTGTAGCGAAACCTGATCCCTTCCTATCAGCGTCATTTGTATTCAACGGTAACTTGTGGGTTTATAGTTTTATTTATCGCTGTATTTTTTTCCAGTTATACAACCGACGGCACGTACTCACCACGGCGCTGCTTTGCTGTAATGCATCAAATAGTCTTTAATTATTAAATGCTGGAAGGCTGTGGGTGGGAAAGTGAAATGCGCTGTTCTCTCCCTTCTTCTTTTTCAGTTTATGAGTTTTTATTCTATCGCCAAATTGTGTCTGAACAAAGTGATGAACTGGTTGTTTATGTTGGAGTTGGGCCGTTTTAGAAAATGGGTCATTTTCCGTGTGCTGTCAAATTTGAAATTCAAATCGGGAGATTGGCCGATTTCATCTTTACGATTCATAAGACCTGGTGGCCTCGGGTGGTGGCAGGTGGTCCTGACCTTCATCTTTTACTTCTGCAATGTTAGATCACTGAGGCATGTGGATTCTGACGAAATACAGCAACTCCCGCAGTACCCGAGGAAATCAGTAGGGGGCAGCGTGGCCAGCGCTTCGCGTCAAATCATCTGATGTCAGGAAACGGCGCCGTGGGAAGGCTGAAACGGAATCTGACAATCAGCGTGTGCGCCGCTCAGCGAGAATGACACAACTTTTTTTTTTACAGTCGGAACGATGCGTCCGAGTGTTTCCTCGCCGCCGCTGTAATTTCCTGCCTGGCCGCCTCGCCGCGATAACCGGGCTCCGGGCCTCATTATCGCCGCAGATTATCACCGTGGAGGGAGACGGGGGGGGGCTCCGTATCTCAAACTCTCCAGCCACCGGTGATGATGATCGATCCCGCGTGAGAGACGCCGCCTCGCTCCCGCTGTTTAACGTAACTCGGCGTCACATTTGGGATCCGACGCGCGCCACTTACATTTGAGCTCGACGGGATGAACGGCCCATCCCTGGGCGAACGGGCAAACTGAAGCTCGGCCCCATGTCCCTCCCTCTTCCTCCCGCCTGCGATGCTGACCCCCCCCCGCGCTGGCTGCGTGGCGCTCCCTGTGTCCTCCCCCCTCGTTGTCATTCAGTGGACGTGCCCGTGAGTCCCCCCACAGTCCGAGCCCTCCAGAGTCTGCGCTGCCAGATAAAAGGCGCCGCACTTCTACTGTACTTGCCCACGCGTGCGTTACTCAGCAAAACCAGCAAATCTCGTCTTTGACTTGAAATCATGTTTTTTATTTTATTTTATTTTATTTTATTTTTTTACCTCCATGCCCCAAATTCCCATTTGTTTGATTCCAGTTTGTGTTAAAGGTGCACTGTGCAAGATTTCGGTCATTTTTGTCACTTCTACAAATACTAGAAAACAATTTCATGACGTTTGAATGAATTTATAATCACATAAATGTATTGTAATTTCTTTCCCCATTACCCTTAAATGAGCCCATTAATGTACATTTACATGAGGAGGGGGGTTCCTCTCTACGGGGGCCGCCATGTTTTTACAGCAGTAGAGGTGGACGTACTAAACATCTATTGAGTTTTAATGACAACTGAAGTCTATCATAGGTTCCTCCTGCATGTTCAGAAAGGAAGTGAGAGGTGACGGATACAACATGCAACTTCACCTCTAGAGGTCACCAAGTCTTACACACTGCACCTTTAATCTCAGTGTATTGAATCCACTCGGGCCATGTTGGGCTCACGAGGCCAAAGCCACTAAAGAGAGACTCAAAGAGGGAGAGCACAAATGTCCGTAGGGCACCTCTCTCTCTCTCTCTTTCTGTCTCTCTCTCTCTGCCTCTCTCTCTCTCTCTCTCTATCAGTCTCTCTCTCTCAGTCTCTCTCTCTCTCCCTCCCCCCCCCCCCACACACCTCTCTCCCTCGTCCACTCCGCCTCTCTCCCTCCCTTAGCACAGGCTCTGTTGTACTTACATCCTGACTGCTGCTGTTTCCCAACTCTTTAGCACAGTGTCAGGAGAGGCCAGGATCCAGGGAGAGAGGGGGAGGTTTTGGCTTTTGTTTGTGGGACTTTGACTTCCCGCACAAACATTGATATTCACCACGCGAGGCAGCAGCTGCAGCAGAACCTTCGATTAGGAGGCGGCTTCACCTCTAAATATCATTTGGGTGAATTCGAAGTGGGGGGGGGGGTTCTGGGGGGGGGTAGTGGAGGCAGCCTCTCAATGAAGGCTATCCTCGGTTTTCCTCTGGTTGACGTCACTAAATTTCCTGCACTACACCTTTAAATAGTAAGATGCACAAATACGTGCATGCTGTCGGAGGCAAAGCAATTGGCACGAAAGTGTTTTAGGGCCATATGCCAATATTAGGGATAGCTATATATTCCTGTAAATGTCAGTATTCCTTTGATGTCCATATTAAAGGAAGACCGTAGAAAAGTAATAGACATTTTACTATTTACCCATTAACGTTATGATGAATTAATGATCATTTAAATATGATCCAATTTGGTGTGGGGGTGGGGGGGGGGGATTCCTGGCTCCGCCCATTTATCCTGATTCCCAATTGAATTGGCTCTTCTTTGGTTCAAGCCCCGCCCCCTCCTTGTAATCTGGTGGAAATTGGCGTGTATACCCAAAATGATTGATGTAACCAACACCTTGGTCGAGCTCTAATGTTCTGGTGATGTAAGATAAATACATGAGGTCCCGAGAGGGAGCGGAAACATGGCCGACAGACAAACAGGGTGAGGAGGGGCTGCTGGGTTGGGTTGGGGGGGGGGTGTCACAAAGGATATGGGTGCTAACCCGTGCAGCTCGGAGCTGTGCGAACCGTGACAACCTGACTATTATGGTTTGTCGTCATGTGGGTGAGTCATGCCCGTGAGTCACATCAGCAGCGACCTATGGGCAGAATTCTGTGTCGAGCGCAAACGTCTGAGGGAGCAAGAACTGTAACGTCACGGGAGATTTGAACGGGCGGAAAGACGAGGTCGGAGACACTGACACTGCTGCTGCTGCTCCTGCTGCTGCTGCTGCTGCTGCTGCTGCTGCACCACTTACATGTGCTGGAGTGGAAATCCTCTAATTATAGTTGAACTATCACTGCATTTATGTAAAACACTTAATTACAATCACTTCCCGTTTTCGCCGGGTGAGATAATGTTATTGACTTGCAATATGCCTCTTCGCCACCAGGAGTCATTTAATCTCACACGCTTCACCTTTTAAGGTATCATTATCTCCTTGGTTGCTCCACTGCCCCCCAGTGGTTCCCCACTGGTGCTACAATATGTGCGGCTATGTCTCGAGCTTATGTTTAGCACAAATGACATTTTTCCCCCCTTGGATTTCTACAACTGTTGTTATTGATAGTGAAAGGCACAGTGTGTTTGAGGTGGTGACATCTAGTGGCGAACATGCATATTGCAGCTATATTGAGCATGTTACATATACATACATACATACATACGTAGCATATACAGCATATTGAGCTCTGCGGCTCGCTATCACAGGCAATAACTAAAATAAGACTAAACATGAAGATGGAGATACTGGGCTTGGTGGGGAATTGCGGAGGAGCAGGGCGTGAGGTGCTGGCGGGACATAAACGACGCACTGACAACAGACAAAGGGAGAGCGGGGATCACTCCCAGGTGTGGGTAATGGCGAGAGGACACCAGCTGCAGGATAATGAGGGAATCGGGGAGAGACAGAGAGTGCGCGCAGACAAGACAGGAAGACGAGAAGCGCTCACCAAAGTAAAACAGGAAGTGGACGAAGGGAAGAGTAGACACCGACGAAATGACACGGCATGAACTAACTCGAGCCAACGCAAGACGTGGGACCACGAAACTGAACGGAAAAACTCGAACAAACTCGGCGGTGCGTGACAGTCGGTGATTATAGACTCGTAAAAAAACATCCGCTTCGTCCTTTTATCGCCCATCGCTGCCAATAGATACTGAAGGCACGTGACGTGCTTGCACCTTTTAATATGAGGTTTGCTCCCCGCCTTTCATCCCCGGGGCTCAGTAAATATTGGCTTTGTCTCGCGCCAACTAGAAATACACCGACTTGTACACACACACTTGCTCCGTCTGCTCCGCCTCTGATTCACTCACCTGTCGGGGGAGTATCCATCCGCCTCGGATCGTAACTTCCCCGTCGGGGGAGAACAGACGCGTCGGGCTCGTGTTTGTCGTCTGTCGGCGATGAGTCAGGGATGAGATTTGTTCGCAGGATTGGATAATTAACTTTGACTCGGTGGCTTTTCTACCCCGCGTGTTTCCTCAGAGCTCGAGCTTCCTGCCGAGTCACTGTTGTCAACCATGTGGGATGTGACCAGTACAACCACAGTCCTCTGGTGCAAGGCTGCCACAACTAATATATCCAATTTGTCTTTCAAACAGAAGTTACATGTCTCCTGCAGGGGGGGTGGGGCGTCTATGCACTGTTTTTCTATTTGATTGATGAATCCAAAAAAAATGACAAAAAAACGTTTTGACGGATGAATCATTTCGCGACATAGTGCCGACTCGGGTGCAGGTTCGCCAAGCAGCGGAGCACCGCTCTCGGAGTCTCTTTGAAAGTAGCCTTTGATTTATTCATCTTCACAGCGCAGATCCCGCTTCTTACGTTGGAATTAAAGCCAACGGTCTCGTGGTCCCTTCGACCTTAAGGCGATCACCCCCCGCACTACAGGCAGTTTTCATGATTTAAACCGGACCCGCCGGGACACATGTGGTGGTGCATGCGAGGCACGTTGATGGAAACATCCATAAGAGTCGGACAGATGTTTATTAGGACAAAGATCTTTTTTGGCTGGTGAAGGAGCTGATGCCGGGATGTTCTGCTGGCAGCGGAGTGCAGTATAATTAAGTTGGCTGCTCCGCGACACTCATCGATGAGACCAAGGGCAGCCATGTCCAGATTTTAATTTTAGCAAGAGCTTCAGCCCTGAAAGGTGAACTGCCTTTCATCACATTCATTATCTATATAATGAGGATTTATTGTATTTTCACGTGGTCATGGATCCATGTGGAGCCTCAATGTCGTTAGTCCCCGACATTTCCTGGCATGTAAATCAG
>JAFBJT010108189.1:36888-57039 GCA_016785325.1 Chascanopsetta lugubris
TTAATGGGTTGGGGTTAGCGTAAGGGTTCGGGTTAAGGATTAGGGTTTGGGTTAAGGGTTTAGGGTTGAGGTTAAGGTAAATGGTTAGGGTTGGAGTTAATGGTAAGGACTCGGGGTTTGAGTTGGATTTGAGTTAAGGATTAGGATTTAGGGTTAGAATTCGAGTTAAGGATTAGGATTTAGGGTTAGCCTTGGTGTAAAAGTTAAGGGTTAACCCTAACCCTACATTTTCATGGCTGGGATTAAGGATTAGGACTTGGGTTAGAGTTAGGGTTGGGTTTAAGGATTAGGGTTCAACAAATAATAATAACAGTAATGTGTATGATGCACCAGTGTGGTCCTGCACGTGCGTCACACCGGCTCCCGTGTGGACACCTACCCTCAGAGTCACTGCTGAGGTGGTCCTCAGTGGTGGGCCGCCCGTGTCTGTCGTCCCCGCGCTCAGAGTGCGAGAGCCTCTCGCCGTGGGCGGAGTCTTTGTACTCCTGTTAACATCGAGCGAGACAAAAACAGGTGAAGTCACCACACACGAAGCCCAGACCAACAAATATTCACACTGCGACACAAAGGGAATATTTGAATGGCAGTAAAAGATGACCCAGGGAGGGGAGGCGCGCACACACACACACACACACACACACACACACACACACACACACACACACGTGTAGCATTTGCATTATCAGCTGCTGTTTGAATGCGGAGCTGTAAATGCAAAGAAAGGGTCATTATGCGAAGAATGGTGTTTATTGTCTGCGGGAGGGAAAAGGTGAGGACGTAACAACTCCTGCTTTTGCAAAGCTGTCGCGCCATCGCTGCATTATCATGTCATTCGCTCGCTCGGCTGCGAAAACCTTAATCATCATCCTGCGCTGCATGCGCCGGAGTGGAATACCAAAATAGGTCAGTCAGCGGCGCCGGTGTTAAAGCAGCGGCAGCGGCGTCAGAGGCCCGATGGAGCCGGATAATGGAGTGGAGCAGGAGGAGGAGGCCGAGTACAGTATTGTGGAGGACAAAGAGAGGAGGGCAGGTGGCTCAGTCAATGCCACACTGAGGCCTTTGTGGTATTGTGAGGCGGCAACAGCTGTTGCTCCTGGATGAGGCAGCGGCTGAAGCTTGAGCCACCTCAAGAGAATGAGGAGCCCCCCCCCCCCACCCAGCCCCCCACCCCCTTCCCAAGTCCATAATAGAAGATTTTCACAGCGACCAAAACAAACGTAAAATAACAGAATATTTTGTACTTTTAAGGCCTGGTACACGACGTTAGAACAACAAAAACAACAATAGGAGCCTATTCAAGTGGTGGCCCATGGGCCGAGTACGGCCCATGGGCCGACCGCTGAGGGGCAAAAAAAAAAACAGAGCAAAACGTATCAAAAACAACAATAACAACAGAAAGAAACGATTGGAAATATTCTTGCACTATTTTGTCTCTCGTGCACTTGTTTACTTTTGTATTTTCAAATGTTGGCGCTTGCTCAGATTCTGTTCAGTTAAAAGTAAAAAAAAACAAATGCTTTCATGCACTTTTTCATGTGCCTGTGTCGGGTATTTTAAAGGGAGACGTCAAATAAACATACTTTTCTATATTTTCAAGTTGAAATTTGTAATGGAATAGCCCTGGTGTAGACCTATAACTTCACTGTGTGTTTACAGGACTGCACTTTCCACAGGGAAACACCTGAAATACTGTGGTGTAACAATACTCCATGTGTGTGTGTGTGTGTGTGTGTGTGTGTGTGTGTGTGTGTGTGTGTGTGTGTGCGTGCGTGCGTGAGTGTGGCTCTGCTACAGCTGGGATAGTCTTCCGTCAGTGAAATCCTCACGAGGGTTCCAAAACTCCCTTCCCTGAAACCCTAAACCGGACTGTGACCCTCTGGTTGGGGCTCCACACGTTCGCGTGCATGTTAAACATCCTGTTTGTAGCATGTAGCTGCTTACTCAGCGAAATAGCATGATAATTGTGTGTCAGGCGTATTCTATCTTATCTTATCCCAAACTCACCATCTTTCCGCCACCACCGCCGCCGTCTCTCTCTCTGTCTCGCTCCCTCTCTCGCCCGCCGTTGTTGTGGCTCTTCAGGAGCTGCTGGGCGTCGTGGATGGCCTGGGTGACCACGTCGCCGTCGCCTAGGAAACCTGCAGACAGAAAAAGAAGCGGGCCACAAGAGGGGAGAAATGTAATGGATGAATTAAGAAAAAGAGCTTTTGTCTCGCAGTAATTACATTTTTACATATATATCATTATTTGAAACTTTTAGATAATCATATCCAATCCAACTCCATTTATAAATCACTTAAAAACAACCATGAGGGTCCAAAGTGCTGTACAGAAAAAGACATAAAATGCACAGCACCCATGCAGCATAAAATAGATAGAAATATAAACAAAACAGGTTATGAGACCTGAAACATTGATCAAATAAAAGCAGAAATAAAATTCAACAAATAAAAAAACAAAAAAAACAACATACAGTTGAACAGTGGAAGCAGTAAAATAGATTAAGATAAAATTAGATTAAAATAAAATAAAATAAGCTTAAAATCAAATCAAAATTAAACTCAAAGCTCTACCTAGTGTCATATTTAGATTTGTTGTCATTATTTTTCAGCTCCGGACGAGAATCCTAAAGATGTTCAGGGATTTGGATCAGAACATGACAATCTGGTCATTTCATGGAAGGTAATAAAAATGCGCTGATTCATCTTTTATCACCCTGGGATTAACACAAAACAAATGAGCACATTTACCTGAAACATTGATCAAATAAAAGCAGAAATGAAATTCAACAAATAAAAAAACTAAAAAAACAACATACAGTTGAACAGTGGAAGCAGTGAAATAGATTAAGATAAAATTAGATTAAAATCAAATCAAAATCAAAATCAAAGCTCTACTTATACACAGTATATGTATAATGTATATATATATATATATATGTATATATATATATATATACTGGGGTATAGCAGGTACTTTTCTGTGAACTATCTCTCCCTGCTAACTGGAGCCAGCGCTCATTTCATTAGCTTTAGAAATGTGTTGCCTCTGGTGACCTGTGTGACGCTTTCAAAATAAAAGCATCAACGTATAAAAGCTATGGGCGATGATTAGAATGTGTGCGGTGTTTTAAATGCACAGAAATATGTAAACACCACCATGAAAGGAATCATCTCTCATGGTGATGAGGAATCTGTTTTTTTTCTGTCATGCTTCTTCACCACGTTCTGACCTTGAGAACATATTTACTTCCACATTAGACATTTCTAAAGACGCTTCCAGGAGAAACTGTTCACTGAATTTCTTTTCATGTTTTCGAGTAAAAATATTTGATCATGAATTGCTACGTTCCTCGGTGCTTGAATAAGAAGGATGTGTATTTCTATCATTGATTACTATTATCATTTTTCCTGCTGTTGTTGTATTAGACGTAGTAGCATTCGTTATTGTTATCATTTATTGTAGCGTATAGTTCGGGTCGGCGTTAAGGCTCGGGCTTCATCGTGACCCAACATTTGAATGAGGTGGAGGTGAGAGAAATAAACCCCGCCCATTTTTGTGGGTCGAAAAACAAACCCGTGCCTTATACCGCAACACTACTGGGACCATCGCCAGCGTATGCGTTGAGTCAACGTGGTTTCCGGCCCCCTCCGTGATCAGAGTATCGCTGAGTGGGACTCACTGAGGGCGGAGCGCGGTGGACTGTGGGTCGCATCCCTCTGCAGGTCCCTGTGTCTGTAGCTCCCCTGCATCGCCAGCGAGCCCAGGTCCAGACCCTGAGGACTGGGCGTCTTCCCCATCTCCAGCCCCTTGGGCTTGGAGGTCAGGTTCAAGGGTTGACTCACCTCCTGATGAAACACACAAGTAGTAGTGAGAGCACATGATGAGTGGGCGGGGCCACGCGCGCACATTCAGGGCGTGTGTACGTAAGTGCACGAGGGTTGCGGGTGTGCGGCGATTTCAGTTATGCGCGACAAGAGTTGACGTGTCGGGGCGCATCTGTCGCGCCTTTGTTGTTGTTCTGCTCTTTTGTCTCCGCGTTCACTTCACCCGCTTTGTGTCGCCGCACCTACGCTTGAGACGAGCAAACACACGGCCTCTGAGAGAGGGAGGGGGCGTGGCCTCCTTCTAAAAGGCCTTTCAGCTCACGAATACCGAGACGCCACGCGATGATCCGTGTGATCTGAGGAGCTTTTCTTCGCACGTAAACAGTAAGCAAACACATCATCTATAGATCCGAGGTGTATTATTCACTGCACATGTTTGTGTTGAGTTCATACGGGAAACGCGCGATGATGACATCATGAGGTCGTACCTGTCGGAATGAACCACTGCTCCTCTTCACGGGGGCGGCGTGGGGGTTCGGGAGCAGCTGCATGGGATAGTCCACGGCTGTGGTACATGGATGTGAGAATCAGAACATCATTAAAGGTGCAGTGTGTTTTCAGCCATTTTTGTCACTTCATTTGTCGACAAAGGGTAATGTCCCCATTACCTTTAAATAAGCCCATTAACCCTAGAGAGATCCTTTCAAAATGTCCTATATCCATATTTCTTTCCACTTGAAATGACCCAGTCATCCAGAACTACTTCAGCTAGAAACATAGACATCAAACATTATACATATTTTTAAGATTTTAACCCTTTAAATGCCCATTTGTTTACATAACTCCCATCAATTTTTTTTTTTTTTTTACTGAAAAAGATCATTTCCATAAAAGGCATTCCAAGTGGTATTTGATGAAGCATCAAATGCATAAGATACAGATGAAAAAGCAGCAAGTGTTGACTCAGCACATTTGTTCCAGGGGCCCCACCGGTGGACGAAAGGTGGGGCCCTGCGAGGAGGAATTCCAATGCAGTGTTTCCCCGATGCAGCCATTTTTATTCTATCCTGGTTTGAAATTGTGCATAAATAAGGGCGTGGCCTCTTGACTGACATCTGGGCTGAATGCCTTTTTTGGATGAACCAGGAAGTAGGAGAAGTTTAGGCATTGGCAATGGGATTGGTCGATGGCACAACGTCAGGTTTCGCCCCACTCTGTTATACGGGAAAGGGGCGGGGCCAGATTTGACTGTATGTAACGGATCAGACCGCTGGTAATGCAGGACTCTACTCCAATCTAAGAATAGTTGTTGATCAGGCTGTGCAGGTCATTTTTTTTATTTGTATCTATGTATTGATCTAATCATCGAATTAATTGTGAAGTAGCGAAACTTATCTTTGCATCAAAGTACTGGCTATACAATATGCAAATGAGTAAACAAACAAACACAGTCAACGTGAAATCCACCTACGGCTGACCTCAGCACCCCAGCATTCATCTACACACACCCACACACACACACACACACACACACACACACACACACACACACACACACACACACACACACACGCTCCCTCACATAAAGGCAGTAAAATGAATGGCTATCAATACATTCCACCTACAATGTTTTAAAGACTGACTTTGTATCCGTTTGCTTTGAAAAGCCGGAGAAAGACAAGGTCACGGCGAGCGCAGCTTTTAAGGCTCGTGAAAGCGGCGGCGGCGGCACAAAGCGGCGGTGTTCTGAGCGCTGCCCTCTATAGCCCGCCAACTGTACAAGCGCCAACGCATGAAAGCTGCTATCTGCCATATTGTTCACCTGAAGTCTACGTTTGTTTGGCTGACGCCTTTTCATTCCTCAATGAAAAAACAAAACAAAACACGGGCCTTGAAGTTGAAGTGCACAAATATGCTGAAGTTTCGAGAGGCGAGGGTGTTCCTCCCTCCCTCCCCCCTCCCTCCCCCCTCCCTCCTCCCTCGGACGCCCCCCGTGCGCGCACCCCCCCTGCGCGCATGCTAGAGAGAGGCTGGCGGGCGCCGTAGCCATGGCGACGGCGACAACTTTTCCGCACTAAACTTCGCAGCCTTCAGAGAACACGGGTAAAAGTCGAGTGCCCATTCTTCCGTCGTGAAAGTGCGAGTGAGAATAGGAGATGAAAGAACTGACAGATCCCAGTGTTCTCAGGGAACCTTGGGGGGCTGCGCAGAATAATGCACATAACTGATCAGACCCTTCAAAGTCAAATCCATTTCCTGAGTTGTAAAAATCAAATCTGATATTATTGTCACTGAATCGTGTTGTGGAGATCATAAAAGAAAAGAAATCATTGCTCTGTTGCACAAGAACATTTCGCTCAGGGGCCACACACAGCCTATACTTTGATCGCAAGTGGGCGGGGCCAGTGAAACAATAGCATAATGATCTATAAACTGTTTACAAATGTTGACGTAGCAGTTACTTTTATTGACACGTTGCAATTAATGTCTTTTCTTCTCAGGGACTGGATTGGATCGCTTTTGGCCCAGGGGCCGTAGGTTTGATTCCCTGACCTACATCATATAATAGGACAACCATGAAGTATATTTGCCTCCATCTCTTCTAAGACTCCATCCACACTAATATGCATTCATTCCAAAATGACCTTTTCAAAATAAAAGTGATTGGATGAATCCCCACCCTCCATTCCGTTTGTATGTTCATGTGAAATAATAAACAGTGATTATCAATAATATTGTAATTAGATTTTTAGTTAATCAATTCGGGTTCATCCAATTTGACTCAAGTAACTTACTCAGTCCCACATGCATTTTGGGGCTCAGTGCCTT
This sequence comes from Chascanopsetta lugubris, assembly GCA_016785325.1. Lineage (NCBI taxonomy): Eukaryota > Metazoa > Chordata > Actinopteri > Pleuronectiformes > Bothidae > Chascanopsetta > Chascanopsetta lugubris. The sequence goes on from JAFBJT010108189.1 coordinate 43,545, forward strand.
GCCCAAGGACAAATCAAGGAGACTGGGCTCAAACCACCAACCTTCCTGTTGGTGGACGACCCGCTCTGACCCCTCCATCGGTTCGGCCGCGCCCCCCTCCCCCCCCCCCCCCTACCTCCCCCCACCCCCCTACCGTGAAGTGATTGATAGTGCTGTGCGTGTGAGGGACTGACCTGGATCTGCTGCTGCAGCAGGTTGATCTTGTGCTGCTGCTGGATCAGCTGCTGCTGCTGTTTGGCGATCTGAGACACGAGGCAAAGGAGGTTGACCATCGACAAAACTTTAAAAAGACCGAACGTTCAGTGACGTTTGATACGGCGCACATTTTGGGCATGAATCCCGATCCATACAGATGAGAGGAACCGGGGAGGTGGAAGCCAATTCGTTTTTTTTGTTTGTCACATGACAGGAAGTTGTACTGCTGTCACATACGGCCCAATTTGAGCACAAGTGGGCGGGGCCAGTGAAATCGTAGCATGATAAGCTGTGGGTTTGTGAGAGTCGAGCTGTAATCGCCGGATGAAGTTCACATGAATGAATGGAACAGAAACAGGGCGAAAGGGAGTGACACAAGCCTGTAGGAATCGAACCAGCGACTCCAAACTCTGGCATTTTTGAGCCACGAAACGTGCAAAGGAAATCCCTCTTATTGTTCGTAGCGGGTATGCCTGGCCAGCAGGTGGCGATAAAGTCAAATGGTCCTTCAAAGATCTGAGAAGAAGAAGAGGAACCGTCTGCTGGTTCCGCTGAGCAAAAGAATGCGCTGTCATTCATTTTCGAACGGCACGTGGAGAATAAAAGTTGCCTCCATGTGCGCGACACCACATCTAAACAATGAGCGTTGTTATGGAACATTTCCATATTGTCATGGCGAGGGACGTCTCTCGATGCACTTCTACGGAAAGTCAACAGTCGATGCAAATGCCCAACAAAGACCCATGGAGATTTGCCTACTCTTTCACACATCTTCCCATCAGAACAAGGAGGACTCCTCCTCCTCCTCCTCCTCCTCCTCCTCCTCCTCCCGTTCCTGGGTCAGTTCATTGTGTCGTTGTCGAGCGAACGCTCAGGAAAATGTGTTTGGTTGGCGACAACGTTACGAGCGGCTACCTGTTCCTGCTGCTGCCGAGCCAGCTCCATCTGCTGCTGCTGCTTCTCCAGCAGCAGGGCGGCCATGTTCCTCTGCTCGGAGTGCGCCCCCAGCAGCTGCTCCCTCAGGCCGCTCAGCTGGTTGATCATCATTAGCAGCTGGAGCTCCTTCTCCGCCAGAGACTCGGGTGTACCTGCAGGGGGCGTCGGATCATGTTCATAACCCAACATATTTACTTTTTAGACGGAAGAAAATAGAGTTAAAGGTGCCGCGTGTACGATTTTGGTCATTTTTGTCACTTCCTTTTTTTTTTACGTAAACAAACAGAGATACATTGGGTTAAAAAAAAAATGGCAATTTGGAAAACAAATCAATCAATCAATCAAATGAATAGATAAAATAAAAATAAACTTCTAAAAGTATTACAAAACAATCACATCCTGACATTTTCATGAATTGATAAACACATAAACGTTTTTGTTTATTCCTATGAGACTAAAATGAAGCCGTTAATACATGTTTACACCAAGAGCGGCTCCTCTCTCCGGAGGCCGCCATGTTTTTACACTCGTAAAAGTGGACGCACTAAACATCTTCTGAGTTTCGATGACAACCGAAGACTGAGACTGAGGGTGAGGTGATGGATACACCCCGCGACCTGACCTCTAGTGGTCACCCAATCTTGCACACTGCACCTTTAAAGAGAATTCCACGGTATACAAACAAGTGTGAAAGCTGACCTTTCAGCTGCCCCGCGCCCGCCGAGCTTTTATCCAGAAACTTCTCCTTCCAGTCGGCGTTCAGCAGCTTCTCGATGGTTGGCATCACTGTGGACGGGACACAACATTAGACGGCGTCGATGAAAGATAAGCTCCTCCCTCTGCCTCTCTTAATGGCGCTGAGTGAAGACGGAGCAGAGGTTGTTTGTGAGAAGTTCCTCTGAGCGTCTGAGCGGATCGATGTTTGGGGCAGGGGAACAATCGGAGGTCAAGGTTTGATGGAGCTGGCTGGTGAAAGGACTCGGGGGCCGGAGGACTCCGCATGTGTGATGGACTCAACCGAACCCAAAACAAACAGAAGCTCCTCCGGCTCCTGGAGCCCATTCAGGAACCAAACAACATCACCGCCCGCCCTGCCCCCTGCCTCCTCCCCACCGCCCCCCCATTGATTTTTCTTTTTCTTTTTGCTCTTTGTTTAACGCTGAATAGCCGCAGAACGCAGAGCACTTAAGCACATCGGCGTCTTAGAGAAAATTGCATGGACGGGTACATGGAGTCTGAGAGCGGGAGGAAGAGGTGAGGTGAGAGGTGCCGAGACGGAGGAGCTGCACCCGCACAAAGGTTTCGGGTTTTACTCGTACGTCTTGAGTGCAGATACAAACAAACGCAGCCTGCTCTGCTACACGCGTCAACTTCGTGTGTAATTGATTTATGATTGATTCATCTACAAAGACCTCGTTAAAAAGGAGCGATTTAGAGAAATGATCACAAACATGATCCGCAGACCATGAGAAGGTGGAAACACACTCAAAACTCATTCCAGGGAATCAGTGGATATGATCACATGTTACACGTTTAAACATAACTACATTTAAAGTTAGGTTAACGGTTTAAAAAAAAATGATCTAATAATGTAAAATAATACAATAGTAATTATCATATGATATAATACAATACAATATACTATAATTATAAGTCTGGGACAAAGTTTGAAGAAAGTAATAAACTGGAATGAGGATGGGAAAACTTGCAGTTCACACGGTGGCCACTTGAGGCTGTCAATCCCCATAGACTCCCATGTAAAAAGGTCAACTTAAAACTACAGTCTTGGTCTGGATCAGTCACATATGTTGCCGTGACAACTGTAATTTTCTCTAACTCGCTCGTTTTTATTCTATCGAGCTTGGAAATTGTGCAGAATTAAGGGGCGTGGCCTCTTGAGTGACACCTGGGCTGATCTTCTGTGGACGCTGTGACAGCACCATGGGCCCACACCAGCTCTACTTGTGCTCCGCCTCTTTGCCCGTTTTTGGATGGACCAGGAAGTGGGAGGAGTTAACAGAGTGGCCGCCCACTATTATGAGTTCAGACACACCTTCCTTGAAGCTGGAGTGTCCGTCTGGTCGATCATGTGACCTGACCTCCCTCAGTCCCATGGGGCTCTGCCTGTGACTCAGCTCTTTACCTGGAGAGCCCTCCTGTCAGGACACAGGTAAACAGGAAGTGAACACACGCACACTTCCTGTGAAACGTCTCGTATACGTCTGGCTCTTATCTTACTGAAGGGGAGCGGGACAGCGGTGGGGTCAGCTGTCGGGCCTCCAGGGGCTGACCGCCTGACCAATCGCGTGATGGGGATGTTTTAAGTTGCTCGGCGCTGGTGATGACTCCGCCCCCTTCGCCAGACTGTTCCTCCTGTTCTAATTTGACACCAACACCTGCCATGCTGACATTCCCGCCGGAGAGGAGGTGCAGCGCAGGAGGGCTGGGATCAACCATTCTGTGGACAGACAATCACAAGACAGAGGCACATGTTATCATTTAAAGGGGCAGTGCACAAATGTTTGACCCAGAGAATCAAGTCATTTTTGCGAGATCCTGCAAATGAAAACCATTTAAGCAAAAGTTATATAAGGATTTTAAAAAATATAGCATGTATTTTCTTTATTTAGAAAAAAAGATATACACTCATCATTTATTTTCTTTGAATTTGATTGTTTGCTTTAAATTCCAAAAACATTTGGGGAAAGCTTGTCGATTTAAATAAGTGTTGCATTTATAATTTCTTTGATTTTTCTTTCATTTATTTTCTTCAAGTTTAATACATTTTGGCAAAGCTTATGGCTTTAAACATTGTCACATTTATTTTCTTCGATGTTTTTATTCAAACTCATTTATTCATTTCATTCAGTGGAGCCAACCGTAACATACAATGGGAAGTGAAGACGTTTGATTAGTTAGAATTATTTTAACTGGTTTGCTGTTGTCATTTCAAATGAAAATAATAAACATAAACGCCATTCCTCCACTGCCTCTCTGTCCCCATCCTCTGCACTAAATGATCTCTGCGCACTCACTAATTGCATATGATCCCTTATTCTTCATGCTGTGTTTATTGTCATTAAGCTGCTGCTGCTCCACAGTAACAACTTATGGGACGGAGGGATTTCAGCCCGGGAGCTCAACTCTGCTTTTAGTGCCGAGAAATGTTTGATTCAGACATGTTTAACTAAAGCTGAGGTCATTTATCAAAAGAAGAAGCTAATGTAAGAGGAGGGGGGGGGGGGGGGGGGGGGGGGGGGGGGGGGGGGGGGGGGGGGTGAGGGGGTATCTGCTTCCTGAAGAGTGTCTTTCCAATTAGGAGCCACTGTTTTAGGTCAGTGGTCAAGGGTCAGCTACTGGTGTGTGTTATTATCAGCAGTGAAAGTCACAGACTGGGTGTGTGGGTGTGTGTGTGTGTGTGTGTGTGTGTGTGTGTGTGTGTGTGTGTGTGTGAAAGAGCGAGAGAGAGAGAGAGAGAGAGAGGGAGAGAACCACAGAGAACTTGAACATTTCAACTTGAGCTTGTGTGTGTGTGTGTGTGTGTGTGTGAGAGAGAGAGAGAGAGAGAGAGAGAGAGAGAGAGGGAGAGGGAGTGTGTGTGAGAGAGAAAGCGTGTGTGTGTGGATGAGAGAGAAAGAGAGAGAGAGGCTTGAACCACTGAGAACTTGAACAATTCAACTTGGGCTTGTCTGTGTGTGTGTGTGTGTGTGTGCGCGGGAGTCAGTGTGCACACGCATGCGTGTGTGTGTGTGTGTGTGTTATTTCCCAGCTCGGCGGCAGGGGGAAAGAAAAACACAGCAGACAGCAGAACAAAACAAACAGAACACACAAGGGCAAAAAGTGCACATATATATAAAGAGGCAGAAAAAAAGCCATTGTTGGAGGCGGGGAACAAAGGAAGCCGGGACAATGGAGGGGGAGGCGGACAAAAGCCGCCGGCCGCAGGAAACAGGCCGGATAACAATGCCAGCGGAATGTGCCGACCAACTCGGGAACACGGAGAGAAAAAAAAAAAAAAGCAAAGCACCACTATTGCGGGAAGCATAATAATGATTAAAGCCCCCCCACCCCCCCCACCCCCAAACCCCAAGCTCTCCCCTACACTGTTTGTGAACAAAGCCACCTGTCTGCCAGGGTCTAAGGCTCCAATTCTACATCGTGTGTGTGTGTGTGTGTGTGTGTGTGTGTGTGTGTTTGGGTCTTCACAATCACATCTCTGACATTAAAGGTGCAGTGTGTAAGATTTGGTGACATGTAGAGGTGAAGTTGCATGTTGTATCCGTCACTTCACCCTTCCCTTCCTCGCATGCGGGGGAACCTATGGTCGACTTCAGTTGTCATTAAAGCTCAAAAGAAGTTTGGTGTGTTGACTCTGGGCTACTGAAAAAAAAATGGCGGCCACCGTAGAGAGGTGTGTACAGGCCGAGTCAGCATAGCAACTCTACGTCGAACTGTCGCCGTCAACAGTCAATCAACAGGACTGTGAGAATACCTATGTGGCTACGTACCTGCAAATACACTTAAAGTGGCTACTGCAACAGCTCCACAGTGCCTCTAGTGGTCAAAGACTCCACAAAGGTTCCAAGTATTATCTAAAGTACAAAAAGCTCAGAAAACATGAACAAAATCGTACACACTGCACCTTTAAAGAGAACCAATATGGCCGAAAATACTTCCTGTATTGTGAATTTTTGCCTGAGAAGCAATATTTAAATAATGTTTCAAAAATAATTTAGTCAAAATAAAAACAATAAAAATGAATATATTCATATAAATATATAATATACATATTAAAATGTATAATGAATAAATAATATGTTCATGTATTCTGGAAAAATAATAAGTCTGTAATATACAAATAATTTATAAAATAAAAACTGTCGAAAGTAGCTCTTACAGCTTCATGGAGGTGCAGGTTAACGAGAAGAATAAACTTAAAAGAAATTGCTTTCAACATCTCCACGCTCTGCTTCAGTCGCACTGTGGACACACTCCCTCGCCGCCTCTCGCCATCTGTGCAAAAAACCCCTGGAATAAGACGTCAGCCATCGGCCACGATCTGCATCGGCCCTAATCTGCTCCGATTGCTATTTCCAGGTTTGGCCGTGTGCTTCTGTGGTGCATTAGGAAGGAATGAGAGCAGAGGGGCGGTGAGCGAGAGGCGGCGGGCTGTTTAGCCAACACGGCGGAAAGCGGCGTCTGTTTCGGTGAGGGGCTGATTGTGCGACGGCGGGAGGTCGGGGGCCCGACGGCGGCTGCACGGCGAGTTCTGTCCCACGCTGGAAGTTATTCCTGGGTCTCCCCTTTACGTTCCACAAAGAGCTGCCACAGGTGGCTTTCACACGCCTACACACACACACACACAAACTTTGTGTGTGTGTGTGTGTGTGTGTGTGTGTGTGTCGCACGGTGCAGAGGTATGTGCAGAATCTCAGCGACCCACAGAGCTGTTGACAGTGAGGAATGTGTCAAGGTGTGTGTGTGTTTTACAAGAACTCTTTTTTTTGCGGCTGAAACAAGGTCATTGCTTTTCTTTAAATCTGCTTAAAGTCCATCTGCAGCCCACTGCACCCAGGTTCCTCTGAGCTTCTGTGTCTGTGTGTGTGTGTGTGTGTGTGTGTGTGTTACATGACATGAATAGCATTGCCTTCTTATACGAGGTTATCTGATTGAGGCCTGTTTGCAGCCACCTACAGTGTGGCTGAGCATTTATAGGCGTTCACCACAGGCTCAGACAGACAGAGAGCAGCTGCTGCAAAGAGAAGCAAAGTCAAAGTGAGTCAACGCCGCAATGAGAGATTCTATAGGTTGTCTACCGTCATTACCTTCGGCGAGGACATGTTTTCATTGGTGTTATGTTAAGAGGGATGATCCCATCATTTAGTGAAAGGGCTGTGGGTCAATATCACCGAGTGGCAACCTCAAGGGCCTCGTACGAATGAGGAAAAACCTGCAGTTCCCAGGGTGGCCACTTGAGGCTGGGTCCCAAAGGCGAGTCAATAACCTCATGGACTCCCGTGTTAAAACAGTCAACTTTAGGGGTGAATGAAACATGTTTAAAGCCTGGTACAGACTGCAGTTACCATGACAACTATCTGGGGGGGGGGGGGGGGGGGGGGGGGCCCCACCTCCTCTTTGACCAGTTTTGTACAAACCAGGAAGTCGGAGGAGTTAGGCATCGGCAAGATGGCCGCCCACTACGAGCCTCATGAGCACTCCGCAGGAACCTATGGGTGACGTCACCAACGCTACGTCCATCTTTAGATACAATCTACGGTACATATTTTATTTCCATCAACATTATTGATTCTAGAGTCTTTTTTTTTTTTAGGAATTTGCAAATGTGTCAAAGGAAACCAAAATGTCTTTCTTCCACATTCGAAAGAATAAGTCCGTATACATTTGATCGTGTGTGCATGCAGAGTGCCATTATACAACAGAATTCACCCATATTCTGCCCTAGTTGCCTTTGACACCAGAGCCAGGTCATGTGACCTGTGAAGTGACTTGTTTTCGTTGCGGCTTCATAGGAACGATCGCAGCCACATATCTTCTTAAGCACTTCTTTTCAATTGGACGCGAGTTCCTTGTTGGCTCCGCCAGCTCGTCACTCAGGTATTCGATAAACTGGAGTAGCGACTGCTCGATACTTGGAACAGCCTCTGTGCTAATGTGGCAAATGAATCATACTGTACGAGATGACCTGAGCTCAAATGAACCTTTTAGTCACTCTCAAAAAAAACTCTTTAAGACTTTGAGATGCCTGTCCTTGGAAAGCGAGGAAGGCAGGAATAAAAACGTGAACCCTGCCAGTCAGCTGTCAAGCTCTGGGAGAGGCCGGCGTGTTGTGCCAGCTATCTGCATAATTACAGTAGATTTGTGTAAACAAATAATTCAAAATGTGGGAACAGAACAATAAAAGCGTGGGGAAGTTATCAATAGAGACGCACAGTTGCACCTTAAGTGCAGTTAAATGTGACGGTTTTGTGTGAACTAATCCTTTGAAGGTGCAGTGTGTAAGATATCGGTCATTTTTGTCACTTCTTAAAAAAAAAGATTACACAACAATGACATACTGAATTATCACGTAAATGGTGTGGGTTTTTTTTCCCATTACCCTAAGATGAACCCATTAATGTATATTTACGTGAGGAGCGGGTCCTCTCTACGGGGGCCGCCATGTTTTTACAGTGGTGAAAGTGGACGTACTAAACACCTTTTGAGTTTGAATGACAACGGAAGTCGACCGTAGGTTCTCCTGCATGTTCAGAAGGGTGAGGTGACGGATGCAAGATTCAACTTCACCGGTAGAGGTCTCCAAATCGTACACACTGCACCTTTAAGAGAAGCTGTTTAAAGAGATGAGGGTTAAGGTTGTGTTGGGGGAGGAGGTGGGCTCAGGGAACACGCCTCCACCTTCAGAATCGGCTCCTTTGAGCTCTGACGACAATGAGGCAAAAAATAAATAACAAAATTCCCACGTCACCAGAATCACTTCAGTTACCCAACAAGTTGAAGCATGTCAACAATCTCACCATTCCCCCTCAGGGGCGAACTGGAAATGCAAATCCCTTTTCTGTTGTTCTTTACTTTTCTTTATTTCCTCACTCCTCCCTCCTTTGTTTAAACCCGACAGGGCTCATCAGGTTTTTTATCGTCCATGTCACTTTGCTGACGATCGCCTGCGGCAGAATCGCAGCGAGAGCCAGGGGCCCAGTCTCCAGAGTGAGATATCTGAGGAGCTTCACCCGGAGATGAGCGAATACAGATGAGAGTGACAGGTGCAAGACTTTCGCATGTTTCAACACCTGCTCCCTCGGCCCTGACCACGAAACATCCAACAATACATTTTCTGGCACGATGTCGGGATTGTTGGCGCCGTTTCCTGATGCTCATGTTAAGACAAGTCGCAGAATGACGTGTCGAAAAATCAGACACTTACACGGTCTAAAGTACAAGTAGTCAAGTATGGAGTACTTTTTACGTAGTGGATAAAATAACAAAAGACCTATGAAATACTCAACACGACTTTTCGCGCAAATGTGTCTTCGATAATAAACAATATAAGATAATAAATAATCAAATTAATGGAATACATTGGGTGATTTAAACCTCCACATACTTAAACTTTTGTCACACGGTGTTGCAGAAAACAAACTTATCACGACTGGAAAAAAAAACAATTAGCCAGATGGTGTAAAACAACTTCCTGTCCTGTGAAGTTTTGTTTGAAAAGAAATATTTCAATATATTTGAAAATACATGTAAAAATGAATACATTAATATTAATATTAATTATGTGTACATGACTAACTTATTTATATTATTATAAAATAAGTTAGTAATACATACACAATATATCAAATAATCATCATAAAACAATCAATCAACAGTTGGACAACAAGTAACTCTGACAGGTTCATGGAGGTAAAAAAAGTTTTGGGGGGGTAAAGTTAGTTGTATTGACTCAGGGTTTATGAAATAACCGGTGCCAGCTGGTGCCTGCCTGCCCACGGGGCCTTGGCTCCGGCTGGAATTCCAGTTAGGCTTCACTCGAGGAAACCGACGCTCTCATCCGTCATTGTCAGATTTCAAAGAAATTCAGAACCGGTTTCTCCAAAACTCAAGATTAAAAAGTGCGTGTAAGATTTGGTGACGTGTCGAGGGGGAAGTTGCATGACAAAACTCAAAAGATGTTTAGCGTGTCGACTCCGGGCTACTGTAAAAACATGGCGCCCCCCCTGGAGAGGACCCCTCCTCGTGTAAAAAAAAATACTTGAATGGGCTTATTTTAAGGTAATGGAAAAAAACCAAAACATCTCGGTGATTCTAACTTCATGAAGATGTTGGTACGCAGTTGTTTTGTAATGTTTTTTTAGAAGTGACAAAAATGACTGAAATCGTACACACTGCACCTTTAAACGATAGAGAAAATGACCTGTCACTGACCTGCAGCAGCCAGGCCGAGGTGGTGGGATCCTCCAGCAGAGCTCCCTGACCCAAATCATAGTGACTGGCTCACCCTCACCACCCGCGCCCGTCTTTTCTACTGCCCTGCCGCCCCCTGACCCGGCTAACCACCTCTTCCTCCTCCTCCTCCTCCTCCTCCTACCCCTCCACTCAGGGGGGGGGGGGGGGGGGCGCGTACAAAGGGCCTCTTCAAATCCCACCGTACGGGGCCCACATTTGCATAATTAGCATGCAACGGTAGGTCGACAGGTAACTCCTCCGGTGCTGCAGCCCCTACATGCACGATACTACTGTTATTTCCTGGACACGTCAGATCAGGGAGTCAGATACAGGCTGACAGAACCAGGACTGACTGAGGAGAGTCAGTGTATTATTCCTTATTTGGATATTGAATTCAATTGAAATCCAAAAAAAAAAAAATGCTGCATCATTATTTGTTTATTCGTTGATACAGTTTCGTAAACACACCTGACGGATGGACGCTGTGAGGCAGACTTGACCTGTCGTTATTACCCATGGCCACTGGTCATGGGACGGTAAAAACCTTGTGGAGGTTTCGACGGACGGACACTGTGAGACAAGACGAGGCCGGACGTGAGAGCGAACGTCCACCGTCCGCTCTCATGCGCGCGAGGGCGTAACGAGCGAGTGCTTCGAGGAGGTCACTGTACCATGACTGGTAAAAACTTTCTGGGAGTTTTGACAAATGGATGCACAGACCTGACCGGATATCATTGCTTATAGTCCATTGATCACTCTCATGCATACAAGGTGTGACAAGTGTAACAAGTCGGTCATCCTGCCAGGGATGGTAAAAACTTTCTGGGAGTATTAAAAGATGGATGCTGTGAAACAGACTTGACTTTCTGGGTTACAGTTTTGACAGATGCATAGTGTGAGACGGATCACCCTTACGCACATGCATGTGAACAGGGAGCGCAAGAGTGAAACAATGAGGTCACCCGACTATGGATGGTAAAAACATTAAGGGCATTTTGACAGATAGATGCATCCGCATTCACAAATCAGAGTTTGTCTCACAGGGCTTCACAGGGTGGGTAACATCCTCTGTCCTCAGACCCTCAGCAAGGGTCAGGAAAAACTACCGGGGGGAAAAACCCTTTTAACGAGGAAAAAGAAGAAAAGGTAGAAACCTGAGGGAGAGTCACAGGTGAGGGATCCACTCCCAGGACGGACAGACGTGACATAGATGTTACACAGGATGTTCAATAACAATACAAACATTATGAATGTAAATGTTCAAGTGTTTAAAAGTCCATCTTGGTTTAAGTCCATCTGGGTTCGTCACGGTTCGTCCGCATGCCCAGGAGCCACCGCCAGATCGGTCATGGCTCGAGACTTTGACATTCTTGGTTGATAACTAAAAGCTATGAGCAATTGTCACACGGGAAGCTCACAGGCTGAGGAACGTGTGCACATCCTGCGTGCGCCTGTCTGCTGAGGTGCTTCCATTGACGTCATCATCTCTTCCTCTGCTGACCTCATGACATCATGAGCCACGTCATTTAAGGTGGTGAAGCAAGCTCAGCTTTTTACAGCGATGAGGAACACCTGAGGCTCCAACCTCAAACACAGGTGTGACTGCCCTCATTGACCTTTATTTACCCCGATATCTGACTCATACAGGCTGATTTTCAAAAGCAGCTTTACGTGCAACATCCTAACGTTACAATGACAGATGATGGCTTTGAAACGAGCCCCCCCCCCCCACACACACACACACACACATATGGACACACACACACATATGGGCACACACACACACACACACACAGACGGAGCTCTTGAACAAAGCTTCCTTGCGTTGCTGACTGGGCCTCATTAGAGAATGAGCTCTCAGGACCGGAGACACAAAAGCCCCTCGCTCTCCTCTCTCCTCTTCCTTCCCCTCTCTTCCTCTGTTCTCTTGGCCTTTTGATGTCAAGGGGACTGAACCACAGGGCACAGTCCAAAGAATGAGCTCATCCAGACTCTGTTTCCTGCGTTTTTTTGGTTTTTATTTTTCTTGTTTGGGGCATTTTGTGTGTGTGCGTAAACCAAGAGCGACTGACCCACAGGGCAACAAGCCCCACGATGAGGTGCGGCTGCTTGGCGGTGGCCAGTCAGTTCATCGCACAAAGAGCAGTGTTGAGAAGTCCAGCCGCCGCCGATAGACTGATAGAGACGTGACAAAGCCGACATTTCATTCCCTCTTTCCTCATAGAGAGCCAGGGGGCAGCCCCTGTAGAGGCCCGTCTGTCCGGACACTCGCCCACGCACGCACACACACACACACACACACACACACACACGCGCGCGCACGCACACACACACACACACGCACACATACACCCAACTCATCTCTATCCCACTCACCATAACAATTCATACAACAGGAGGCAGAAGTTTCACTCAAGAGTGGGAATGATCCCAGAGGCTCCAAAACACATGTAAATGTCATGTTCAGTCATTCAGATAAAATAATGATCAATGTCAAATTGAATCATTTAAATTGTGGCCTCGAGCACATGACATGAAGATTCTGAATTCAAACTAATACAATTCAGATGCAATCAAAATAAAATAAAATAGAATAAAATGAAATAAAATAAGACAAAATGATAAGATACAATAAAATGAAATAAGATAGAAGAGAACTGAATAGGGGGCGGCAGTGGATCAGTGGATCAGTGGATCAGTGGATCAGTGGATCAGTGGATCAGTGGATCAGCAGTCGCCTTTGGAATCAAAGGTCACTAGACTGAAAAACAGACCCCGCTGCACTGTCACTGACCCCTGACACTGATACCCTGATACCATGATACCCTGATACCCCACAACCTGAACTTCTGCATAAGCGGTTGACGATGACATGACAAAAAAATATTAATAATGATGAATCAAATTAAATTAAATAGATGGTTCAAGGTCCCAAACGGTGACGCTGAAATCACAAGTGTGACTTTGGCTGGTTCAAGAGTGAGTCAAGTCCCCCCCCCCTCTCTCTCTCTCTCTCTCTTTCTCTCTCTCTCTCTCCCCGTCTTAGTAAGATGTATAAATAGGTCGATGACACAACTCAGCCCTTCACAAAGACACTGATGAGAAAGAAAAGAACAGAGAACAAGACTCTGGCTTTAGTCTCGGCCCCTTTTATTCCCTCCGCTTTTCAGCCGCGCAGGTTAAAAAGCGTCCCTCTCGCTGTCTTTCTCTCGCTCTCTCTCTCTCTCTCTCCCTCCCTCCGTGTTCTCCGAACCAGGTCGTCTATTGTGGTGGCCGGCGAAAGGCTACTGTGGCATTTATCAGGGAGGAAGAAGGAGGAGGAGGAAGAGGAGGAGGAAGAGTAGGGGGGGGAGGAGGAGGGGGGGGGAAGGAGGCAGAGGAAGAGGGGGTGGAG
>JAFBJT010108189.1:81632-92632 GCA_016785325.1 Chascanopsetta lugubris
AGAAGAGGGTGAGAGGGGGGGGGTGGGTTTGATGAGGGGGGGGGGGGTTATAGGCTCTCAGTGGGGGGAGACGTTTCCCTGAAACACCAGTTGATGGGTTTCTCCCCACAAAGGCTGGAGTGACGCAGTCTGCACTGCTGCAGAACAGCCTGCTCTCTGTCTGGATTAGGCCCTGCGCCACACAAAGGGGAGCTCAAGTAAACGGTTCATGAATGTTGATTAATTGATGCCATTTTTTTTTTTTTTTTTTGCAGTGTGCCATGGAGACTCAGAGGGTGCAGGAGGGTGCAGCACCACCGCCGCCACCGCCCGCCCCACGCTGCAAAAAGTGTCTTCTCAGATATGCAAATGTGAAATGGTCGCTATAGCTCGTGAGAGTTTGATTCATAACTCCGCTGCGCATTCCTTTGAAGGTGCAGTGTGTAGGATTTGGTGACATCTAGAGGTGAAGTTGTGTCCATCACCTCACCCTCAACCCTTCCCATCACGCAGGAGAACCTGCGGTCGACTCCGGTTGTCATTCAAACTCAAGAAATGTTTGGCACGTCCACTTTTACGACTGTAAAAACACGGCGGCCCCCCGTAGAGAGGACGCCCTTCTCGTGTAAATATACATTAAAGGGCTCTTTCGAGGGTTATGGGCGGGGAAAAATAAAACATTCAGATTATAAATTCATGAAAATGTCAGTCTGAAATTGTTTTGGCATAACTTTAGAGGTGAGAAAAATGACGGCAATCTTGCACACTGCACCTTTAATCTCCCTGACTTCTGGAAGCCAGCGGAAAAAAAGGCTCCAGGAGCTAAATCACGCTGGCACCCTGTGACTGTCTCTGCTGTGCTGTGACTCCCGATGGTGTTGTCAGATGTTCCCAGCTGGCACAGCCGGGCAGCTCAGGTGGCAGGGGCAGCGGAGAAGGTTCCCACGATTCCCACGTTTTTTGTTTTTTTTTTGGGGGGGGGGGGGGGGGGGGGGGGGGGGGGGGGGGGGGGGGGGTTACAGGTGTCCCCGGAGAATGAGGGTGGCCCGGGCAGAGGAGGGGCGAAGCACTGGCCCATGGCCCACCTCAATGGAGGGATCCCAGGGGCCAACTCAATAGGCCGGGTTCCACTTGATGGAGAGAGAAAGGAGCGTTTCAGCAGGAAAGATCTGGTTGTGGGAGACCTCTTTCAGGACTAGCTGTTTGTCTGAAGGCTGTCACAGCAGATGAGTACTCAGCAAACAGCGTGAACAAGGATTTGAACCAGAAAACCAACAGAGCCTTGACAATATTGTGATTGGGCCTTGTCTGCTTAGAGGCGGCTGAAAGCCGAATTGAGAGCGGTAACAAGTGCACATTCAGAGCGGGACGGCGATGCCTTTAGGGCTGTGTTTTATGGTTCCGATGCTTGCGTGTGCTGGATAAAGCAAAATCATGTTAATCTCCCCTTTCTCTGGTTTGGGGGCAGAATGGGGGCGAAACCTGTGGCACTTTAATGGTGCGACCGCGGCCGCGCCACGTCATTGTCGGGGTCTTGTAAGAGTCGGACGTGAATAAGAGCTTTTGTGTTTCTTGGCGCAAAACACGGGACGAGTGGAGACATTCTCCGGAGCCTGGTGACAAACAGCCACGCTGGCTTTGTTTATGTCATCTCCACCTTTTATCCAGCACTTTGGGGGAAAGGAACGATGCCTCTTCATTCTCTCTCAGTGTTTCGCCTTCAAAGTAAGAGACACGGTGCTTTAAAGGTGCAGTGTGCAAGATTCGGTGACCTCTAGAGGTGAAGTTGCATGTTGTGTCCATCACCTCACCCTCACCCTTCTGAACATGCAGGAGAAGATGTGGTCGACTTCAGTTGTTATTAAAACTCAGAAGATGTTTAGTACGTCCACTTTTACTGCTGTAAAAACTTGGCGGCCCCCGTAAAGAGGACGTTTAATGGGCACATTTAAGTGTAATGGGAGGGAAAAAATGAGGTTGATTATAGACCCATGAAAATGTCAGTATGTAATTGTCATGTCATGTTTTTAGACGTCGTACACACTGCACCTTTAAAGTGCATCATCTAATTGTTCCCTTACATCCTTAACAGTTCAATGACGCGGTGTATGCACGCACACATGCATTCGGTGGAACCTGCTGGCTCACATATCACATGCACGCAGACGTGCGTTACTCGCAGGCCGACCGCACTTTGACTCACACACACACGCATCTGCACTTTGTCACCAGCTAACTGCCCAGAAGGAGGATTAGAAGACAAGCAACAGCTCATTCCTGTGACGAACGCGCAGGAGAGGAGCGGGGAGTATTACTAATACACCACACACACACACACACACACACACACACACACACACACACACACACACACACTGAAACTATGCAGCTGATATAAATAACTTAATGTTGTTGTTTTACTCGAATGGATGTGAGAATTCAAAGTTGAGAGGCCAACTGGACCATTGACAGGAAAATCAAAGGTTGCAGTGTGTAGGATTTAGGTGAAATCATTTTCATTGATATCAAATAATCATACAGATGTTTTGTGTTTCACCTAAAAAAGGTTGAATTGTTGCATTTGTCACCACAAAACAGGGGTTGTCCAAAATGTGGCCCGTGGGCTAATGATGACACTCGGACAGGTTTTTACTGGCCCACAACTTCCTTTTAAAAATAAAAAGGTTGTTTGTTGTTTTTCATTATATTTTCAGTCACAGCGCGACATTATAAAACTACATCATCACACCATGAAGGGTGTGTTTGACATGTGACGTACTCTACCTACGTGTGCTGATGACTGCTGTTAAAATGTTAATACAGACAATAGCTTAACAACACAGTAAATAAAAAAAAATCTCAAAAAGTGGAAAATGCAATTTGATTATTTTTCAAGACATAAATGACACATTTAAAAAATATTCATAAGATAAAAGTCACCCCCCTTGAGAAACACTGGGACACCCCTTCCCCTGAACGAGCTTCAGAGAGCAGGTCCACTCCACGGAGGCCGCCATGTTGCACTACCAAGTTTTTACAATTGGCTATTCAGCTGCAAGACAGAGCTTCACCACTAGACGTCACTAAACCCCACAGGAGGCCACATGTTAAAGTGACTATTTCAAATGAATCATGTGACCGGGTGATTTTGGACTGGGCTAATATGTGTCCAAACATCTGCTGACAACAAGCGGAAAACGAGTGAAATCAGATTAGACATAAAACAAACGGATTATATGCTCGAGTTTTGTTCCCTCCCTGACTCTGTATACATTTATCGACCTATTTATCTATTGGACGGTGAGTGAGAGGGGCCGCACAAAGAGCGATGTTGTCTTTTGGAGGAGTTGGGCGAACTCTGAAGGTTTGTGAAGAGAGGGGCTTGTGATGGAATGGGCCGGGAAGGACTGTGACTTCTCCATTGAGAGCGCAGGGGCACGCTGGATTAGCTTGATTTGCCTGTGAATGGGAGCCTTCCATTATTCTTGTTAGGGAGCTGTCACATCGAATTGAGAAAGTGAAAACCTCCTTTTATCAACCTTTTCCAAGTGAAACTGAACAGGCAATCAATAACTGAATTCAGTGCCCAGGGGAAAGTCAAGCAGAATGATATGGGGCCGTTATAAAGGAGGTGTTTGTCAAATCACTAATGGGCAACAGAGGATCACCGATCATTTTGCCTCCGAATTCCTGATGAGTTTACCAGGACGAGTGAAAATAAAGACATGTGGTCACAGCATAGCACGTCGAAAAAGAGGGCTAAGGGACTGTTTAGGATTTGCAATGAAATGGAAAATTCTAATTGAACAAGTGCCTTGACTAATAACAGCAATCATTATGCAGAATCCTCATTTTAATAATTTTACATTTTCTATTCATAGGAACAAAAAGTGCTTAGGAATCTAAGATAGTATAGATTACAATTAAATTGAATTAAATAAAATTTTAATTTAATCAAATTTAATTAATCAAATTTAATTTCATCAAATTGTATTTCATCAATTTGTATTTAATTCAATTTAATTAAGATTTGATTAGATTTTTTTTTCAAACTGAACCTATATTTTTTTAATGAAAAATAAGAAATTCATGCTAAAAATAAAAAAAAAGAAATTTTTTCTTTGCTTTTTTGCTTATTTCAAAGTAAAATGATAAATCCAAAGTGTGGCCACAAACTGCACTGTTAAAAACATGTCCATCACTTTATGTCAATCATAGATTTGCAACAAGTTCAACAAATCACAAGCACAGCCTCTGCGAAACCAGACCGGGGAGAGCCTCACATTTTATTGTACGAACGACACCATATTGTTTTGGAGTTTCATTATATTGACCTTATTGTGCCATTGTGCCTGTCCTGACACCATGATAATGCCTGAATACAGAGGGAATTATGCTCTGTATAAATAGATCCCATAGTCAAGGATCGCTTCAATTATCCCTCTACACATTGACAACACGAACAGAATAAAAAGTAAAGCCGCAGTCCAAGCTGGTCTCAAGGCGCTCTTCAAACATTGTTTTGGCCATTGTTGGAGGGGCAGAGGAACATCATCGCCATCAATGGCAACAGAGAGAAGCTTTACATTCATGTGATACATGAACTTCTGTTACACAATCAAAGTGTTAACTAAGAAAACAGCTAAAGTAAATAAGTGAATGGAGTAAAACTGCATTAAAATGACATTAAGGGGATGTTTGTGTTGCCCCTTTAATATCTCTGCTGCTTATTTCCCCCCCAAAATAAGTCGTTTTAGTATTTCCAGCTCATTTCTATCACATTCAATCACACACAAGTTATTATAGCGAAAGACTTCCTGCACATCCAAACCATTAATCAACAAATTTTCTCATATTACTGCTCCCACTTTTTTACGCTGGGTGGAGAAAATGAATCGGATCATTTGGCCTCATCCATCAATTTGGTAATTGATGTCTTAATCATTATACAGTTAATTGAGCACCTTGATTGTTGCCTGTCATTGTTCCAAGGGCTCAGATCATCGACCATGCAGCGACCAGCCTCCCGCAGCAGCTCGGGGGATTAAAACAAAAGGTTTGAATTTTGTGACCATGAACTTTTATTGGGGAAAAAAAACATCACATTTCTAAACATTATTACATTTTGTGCTGCTATCAAGTGAAAAACAAC
Organism: Chascanopsetta lugubris; assembly: GCA_016785325.1. Taxonomy (NCBI): domain Eukaryota; kingdom Metazoa; phylum Chordata; class Actinopteri; order Pleuronectiformes; family Bothidae; genus Chascanopsetta; species Chascanopsetta lugubris. The sequence goes on from JAFBJT010108189.1 coordinate 86,764, forward strand.
GGATTAATGATTCCATGCCTGTAAATAAGGCTATATGATAGTGTTTAATCTGGGTAATTGTCATCCATCCATCTTCCCGGCACACTGACTTGATAAAAGCATGAAAAATGACTCCTGGCTGAAATGAGTGTCTCACCTCTGAGTGCAAACCTGCTTCACGTCGCTCTGTGGAACAGCAATTTCCCATTAATTCCACTCCACTGTCTTTTCACCCACCTCAGGTACCCACTTGTTTTCATCCAACAAATCCCTCTGTCTCAGTACTGAGGGGGGGTTCAAGACTACGGGCCCCCGGGGGCCACACAGGCTGCAGAGGCCAGTGGCTCTCACGTGGCTCTTGGGTGTAAACCCTCAACACTATAGAGAAGGTGAATATCACCTTTTACATTGATGGTCACAAACCTCTCGTTTCACTGTTGTGTCGCTGCTGCATCACTAATGTAAACAAAAGACAGGAAGTAGAGGACAAGAGAACCCTAACAACAACAACAACAATGTACAGATGGTGACCTTGCTGCAGTGCTCACAATTCTGCATTGGTTATATACAAGTAAACAAAACAAAAATTATTATACATTTTTGACTTTGGGTCAAAAGTTTAGGGGGCGGAGCCTAAAACAAGGAAGACAAAAGGATCACGTTCACCCAAGTCTTGTATTCACATCAAATGCCAATAGAAGCAGAGCCGATTGCAGGTCGACAGCAGGGTCATGTGACCCGGTTGTGAATGCTGATTCGGCACATTCACCTTACACCAAAAACAACACGCTGACACTCAGGTGTTAGTGAGTTTTGGAGTAGAGTGGAAGGGGACTGACTTCAATTTCCTAGGTGTAGGACAGCAGTCAGAGCTCAGTGTGTGTGTGTGTGTGTGTGTGTGTGTGTGTGTGTGTGTGCGTGTGGAGGGGTGGGGGGGGGTGTTGCTGAGGGAAGAGTCCTTAATTGAGTTACAGAATACTTTAATTACGACTGTTCCCCACATTCCCGCTCTCAGCGCTCGGCACACACAATACGAGCCAGCCGGGGGAAAAACAACACCCAGAGTGCAGCTGCGAGGCAATTATCATCAAGCACCCGTGCATCTGTGTACAAACAATTCCACAGCTGCTGGCATTGACACTGTACACGCAGAGAGGAGCAGAGAAAGCCCAGGTTGACCCCGGGGCTTCGGTGTCGCCTCCGAGACCGTGACCTATTCATCGGCGAGGTGTTTGTGACACCTATGAACACTGAGGCTGTTTACCATTTCAAATGAGCTGCCACACACTGTTTTACTGCGGCGTGTGCTCTTTGTTAACGCGCACTGGTAAAGACGCGCTCCAATCAGAGAGAGGGAGCTCGTCCGCCGGGCGCGGGCCGAAAATATTACGGACTCACTTCGGTTCCCGTTGAAGCACATTTTGAAGATCTCCTCTGTTTCCCCATCACCTCACCCTTGGCTTTCAAGCATGCAGGCGAACCTATGTCAGCCCGCGGTTGCCAGTAAAGCTGGTAAGATGTAGAGTATGTCCGCTGTGGGCTACTGTAAAAACATGGCCGCCCCCGTAGACAGGACCCGCTCCTGACGTAAAAGGGTCCAGTTTGGGTTCATACGAAAATAACCTCATTATACATTTGTAAATATGGCAGTGGATCATTTTGATCAACAGATGGAAGTGAAAAAAATGTACCAAGATCGTACACACTGCACCTTTAAAGAGAATCCCTGCAAAAAAATCTACGTCAATATTTACTTCTATATCTTCTCATGTTTAAGAGTGTTTTCTTTCCCAGTGTCTGAAAATGAAAGCTCAAACTGTGTGTGCAATCAGTGTGTGTGTGTGTGTGTGTGTGTGTGTGTGTCTGTGGGTGGGATGACTGTGTGGGACCAAAAATGCGAGTGGGGAAGTGAAAGTGAGTGAGTGGGCCTATTTGTGAGCCCAGTGTGACGGAGAGAGGGCCACTGCGGGGCAGAGAGGGGGAGCGGGAGGATGACTTTATGACACCGGGGGGACAGGATCAGGGGCAGGAACAGAGAGGGCCCCGCCGGAGGTGGAGGTGGGGTGTGGGGAGAGGGAGGGTGGGGGTAGGGGGTGTGTGTATGTGTGTGTGGGGGGGGGGGGGCAGCCCTAGCTGTCAGCTCTGAGGGGCTGCTGGAAGGCTCAGCGGGAGCCCGGCTTGGGCCCGGGGTGCCTTGTCACCAGGGCGAGGCCGTGGAATGCGCCGGCACACAATGGGCTCCCGGGGCTCAGAGGGCACTCGATTTGATAACCACATTAAAGTCCTAGCAACATCTGTTGGGGTGCGGGAGAAAGGCTCACTGGCAGGTTTTAACCCCCCGAAACTGGGATCATTAACCCTCAGCCCTGTGAGAGAAGGGGGGACAACAGGCCTCTATTTGTCAGCCGCCCCGCACAGGGCTGCGGGGGCTAATATTTTACCAAAAACAGCGTGAGAAGAGAAGCAGTCCTGGGCACCATGGAGAGCTCACTCTCACTTTACACACACATTAGCAGGAGAGCTCCCTGCGACGCGCTCCATCATATTTGCATCGCCTCTGGATACAGGCCCCCTGAGCACGACGCCCATTTACATGATGCGCATTGAGTCCGTTAGTTCACTTTGCATGGTGTTGCATGAAGGTCGCCGGTTCGAATCCCGCACGGACTCTGCTGCGGTGGCGGTAGAAATACCCCCGCGACGCCCACTTTTGGTGAAGGAGACGTGCGACATTGTGCACATTATTTGGAATTAAAAGCGCAGTATGTGGGATCAGTGCCATTTAATATTTGCTATTATTATTCAATTGCCAGAAATGTGATATAAAATGATCCTATTGTTTTAGGAGTGAATCATCACCTGAATATAATGTACATTGTCATTAACCTAGACTGAGCCCTTAACATCAGGAGAGAGTCGGTCAGGTTGCGCGAGTATGTTCTTAAAGTAGCCCAGAATGGGCCGACTCAATATTCTTAACGATAACGGAGAACTCATTCTGCTGTAGCTGTAAAAGCATTTTTTAAGCCCAAACAAATATAAACTACAGATGCACACCACCTTGGTGCCACATGCATTAAAAGTCGCAAACATGTTTATGTCCTCGTCTGATTTGTTATTGTGCGAGGGGTGTGTGGGGGTGTGGGGATGGGGGGTGGGGGTGGGGGGTGGGGGGTGCGAAGGTGATGGAGGACGGAAAAATAACAGGTGTTCAGTCACAAAGACACGTCTCAGGGTTCCAGGATCCCCCGGTGCATTGTGGGTCATCTCCGAGCCTCATCCACCTCCACAGGTTTCAAAGCAAAGGCCACCTCTCTGTAATGAATAATTAAGAAAACAAAAGGCCCCAGAGGGGGTGCGAGGGTGATGGAGGGTGATGGAGGGTGAGGAGCGGTAAAGGGTGGGGGGTGGGGGGGGGGGGGTGGCGGAGCTGTAGAGGGCCCTAATGTGACCGGGACAGATGCAGCAAGGAGGTTTTTGCCCCCGTGTGCTTCACAGAAAACATCATCCCAAATGTATTCGCTGGAGATGAGGGGCTGCAGGAGGTGCCCCCCGATGCACAGGGTCCTCAAGTGCCTCCACACAAGTAATCCCATTCACTGCAGCTCATTACATGGGCAATTAAGTGCTGGGGTGGAGGAGCGCGGTGGGGTGGTGGATGGTGAAGTAGTGTATACGTGTATGTGTGTGTGTGTGTGTGTGTGTGTGTGTGTCACTGTTATGAGGAAGGGAGTGGTGGTGGTGACACACCCTGTCCTTCCTTCCTGGGTGGGGGGGGGGGGGGGGGGGGGGGGGGGTAACAGAGACCCATCAGTGGGGTTTTTAAGGATCGAAGCACCCCCCTGACAATCCAATTCCCCCTCAGCCCCCCCTCCCTCCCCCCCCCGTCCCCCCGTCCCCCCACTCCTTCACCTGGGCTGGGTCTCTGCGGACACCTGCCTCTCCTAATGAAGATCCATGGCTTCATTTCCATTTCTGGAGTCATATCAGAGAGTGCCAAGCACAAAACAGGCCTGTTTCCTCCGAGGCCTGGAGAGCCGGATAGAATGACACAGCTAAGTGCTCTGGCAGAGCCGGGCAGCTGCAGAGCCTGAAAAATGGGATTTGGTCGGGGGTTTTCTGAAGTGGGGGGCTCGGATGGAGAGGACCTGATGTTTGGATTGGCCACAATGGCGGCCGTGTGCTACCTCAGCGGCTCCTTGGCACTAATGAGGCTTTCCGCGGCGACGCAGGCGGAGGGGGAACGAGGGCACGAGGAGGGGATGGAGGGGTGGGGAGCAGAGGAGGGCACCGCTACACACCTACCACACACGGCACTCTCACCTCCTCGGCCGAGAGCAGCCGCAGCGCCGACTCCTGAAGACCCCTGAATCTCCTCCACACACAAAAACACACAAATGCGCGCTGGTAATTACAGGCACAGGTGTCGAGATTCACACAATTAGTTACTTTTACATGTGACGCACATCAAACGTTGTGAAAATGCAGATATAACACGACATGCGGCTGGTGTTTTTATACATTAAAGGGCCTGTGTGTGTACGTTTGAGCTGAGATGAGTTCCAATTGTGTGGAGGGAAATTAAAGAGTGAACGGCCTAAATGCACAAATTGTCCCTTTTCATTGCCCAGAAGGATCCTTTCATGCCCACAACAGGTGCAGGTCCTCTGAGCGGAGGCGGCCATGTTGCACCACCATGTTTTGACAGAATGGACTAAATAAACAGCTTTTGAGTTGAAACGATAACTGGAGGCGTCCATATGTTCTCCTTCATGAGATGAGGGGCTTTTAACTCCAACATGCAATTTCACAAATAGAAGGGCCAAACCCTGCGCACTGTACCTTTAAATATGTCAAAATACTGGATGATGACAAGTTTATTGATCCCAAAATTAACTTAACTTAACTGGCTAGGGTGGGGTGGAGCTCGGTGGTAGAGCGTGATCCTTGAATGTATGAGGTCATGGGTTCGATTCCTTGCCTCAGTATAACCATATATCCAAAAACACATTTGATTTTATAACCCAATCAGGTTTTGCATAAACTCTCGACTCCGTATCCTCAAAATAAAATATGCCCTCACCCGCCCGGAGGTCCCCCCAGCAACCCCCACCCCCCCACCCCACCCTCACCCGCCACCCTCACCCTGCCACCCCACTGTGCAGGGGTGGGGGCACGTGTGTGTCTTTCAATACAGTGGTTGAGGCTGCGCTTGTTAACACGTTCTAGCTGACTGAGCCCTCTCAGCGCCCGGGGGCAGGGCCTCCGAGCAGAGGCAGGTGAGGAAGAGGAAGAGGAAGAGGCAGAGAGGGAAGGAGGGAGGGAGGAAAAGGGGAAAACAAACAAAGTGACGCCTCAGCCATATCACAGCTGCCTGCTCCAGTGACACACCTACAGGAGGCGGGGCAGAGGAGGAGGAGGAGGAGGAGGCACCCGGGGCTCCACGGCTCATTTTATTTGTCAATAAACAAAGTTGGAAAACGTAATTACTCATTCCGACACTTTTCGAACCACTAAGATGCAAATCCGATCAGTCACAGGAGGAAGAATAAAATGTACGTTTTGGTACCAAGGTCCGTTGGGGACAGGAATGAGGTGGGACGATGAGACATGGAGGTGACCTGTGTGGGTGTATGTCCGTGGGTGGAGCTGTGGGTGGAGGTGAAGAGGGTGTACGGTTGTGAGTGGTGTCCTTTTTCGGGCCCCTCTGCACTCACCTGGAACAGAGCACTTCCCCTCCCCGAGTCTTATCAGTTCCCAGAGGAAATACCTGCCGCAGGTAAACACGACCCCGCGACCCCGCAGCCATCCACTCTGGCCCCCTGTCTCAGCTGCCGTTGCCCCCCCCCCCCCCCCCCCCCCCCCCCCCCCCCCCCCCCCCCCCCCCCCC
>JAFBJT010108190.1:0-15379 GCA_016785325.1 Chascanopsetta lugubris
ACATTTTCTTTTAAAAATATTACAGTATAGTATGATGTCCAAAACATTTTTTACAAATATAGTATAGTATGGTGTCCAAAATATAAGAACAAAATTGTATATTTTTGCATCTTGTTTACGAATCTAATCAGAATCAATTTGTTATTTTTGTTTATCTCTATTACTCAGGAAAACATCTGCTGAGTTTTTTAAACATGTAACTCGCAGAGGAAACCTTACGGTTGTAAAACCTGAGGTTAACAAACTGGCCACTAGGGGGAGATGTGGCTCTAAACATCCCAGCAACTAAATCTCCAGCTCTGAACAGAGAAACTCAGAAACTGAGTGGGAGCGAACAGATGTTTATTTTCATATCATTTTAAATAATAAGAACAAAACAAAGCAACAGAAACTTTACAAAAGAGAAATAACTCGGCAGCTTAGTTTTTCTGAAAACACTCGATAACTGCACCTCAGACCAAGTCCAATAAATACAGGGAAGTCGTATTTCAGCCTGGTATCTACAAAATGAAGGTCTGTGCTGGAGACACGGGGATGTACATGTGACCTGGAGAGAAGAAAACAACAACAACAACAACAACAAGGTGCAAAACAACAAACATCATAGAAGAGAAACAGATCCCTGAACCTCCAGACTCATCAGAACCCTGAAAATACCGAGCCCCAGTTCCGTTAAGTGCTACACAAACATTGAGGGAGGACTCGCGGTCACGTGACGTCCGTCTGCAGGAGGAGGAGCAAAGAGGAGAGACGCAGCGGCTGCAGGAGGAGGGGGAGGAGTCAACTCACTCGCTCAGCAGTTAGCTAGTAGCCGTAGCCCTGGTGGTAGCCGTCCTGGTACCCGTGTTCGTATCCGTGTTGGTGGTAACCGTAGCCTCCGTACTCGTCCTCGGGGCAGCGCATGCCCAGCGACTGCTGGATGGCCATTTCCTGTCTGCGCAGCTGCATGGAGTCCACCAGGTCGTAGATGATGGCCATGGACCACATGGGGGACGGGTACCAGGACTTCACGTTCCCGTCTTTGCCCACCAGCAGCATGGAGAAGTACTCGGGGCTGATCTGGAAGTAGTTCCTCATGTCCTTCACCAGGGAGGCGGACAGACCTTCGCGCTCCACCGTGGCGCTGCCTGCAGGGGGCAGAGGAGGGATCCACACAACTCAAACAGACAGTCACCTTTGACCTTTGGAATTGTCAAATGAGTTTATCCATGGGTGTAAATAAACACCTCTTTCAAGTATTAAAAACTGAGCTTTGCTCATCTTTTAAATATGACGCTCACAAGGCGACACAATGATTCAGGGATCTGGACCTTTGAACGTAAACAAAAGTCAGGAAGAACATTTTTGTCAAAGTTAAATAAACATTCAAATGGATTTGTGAGATAACAAGTGAGATAGATGCTTCATGAGGTCAGTGACCTTTGAACTTTGACCTTTCACCACCAGATTGAAATGAGTTCATCTCCGAGTCCAAATAAAATATTTTATAAAACTTTAAAAGCATTTGCTCAAAGTGTTCAAGGGAAAATGTGTTCACAAGGAAACAAACGTCTTGAACTTTGACCTTTCAGATAGTTGCAGTTGCGAGTGTTCTCACCGTTGATTGGATAAAGCTCCAGGACTCCGCCCATGTCCTGCGTCTCCGTGCCGACCAGCTTGAGGACGGAGATGTGTCTCAGACCTGCGACGGACAGACGGAGGAAAAGACGTGAAAAAGCTGCGAATCATCCAGAGCAAAGGATTGTGGGTAACGGGAGGAGCTGCGGCCCGAAGGCCACCGGAGCCAAGTCCGGAACCGCGGGATCAGACCCGCGGCTCTTTGACAGCTCAGTCAGCAGGACGGCTCTTTGTCCGGGGCCCCGGGCCGAGGGGGCGGAGCCGGCGGAGGGGGCGGAGCCGGCGGAGCCAAGAGCGACACACGAGGGGGAGAGAGTCCCGCCGGAGGTCAGTGAGGGTGTGATGAGGAAGGGGCGGAGCTTCCCGAGGGTCACGTGACAGAGAAACATGTGACACGCTGAGGTCGGGATTATTATTTATAGATGGATATTCATGATCTGCATCAATGGATTTTTTATTGGTTATTCAAGTGATTCATTGTTTTCTTTGATGTATTCGTCTTTGCCGTGTCATTTTCATCGATCTTGTCTCTAAATATATCAACATGTCAAGATATTGAATGAAAAGTCGAATTGAAACTAATTCAAACTAATCAAAGTGAGATCGAAGGGTTGAAACATAAACAACAGTTTTTAACATCAGCAACTTTTTCCAGGGAAATGTTTCAAATGTGAAATTTAAACTAAAGAGGAACCAGAGACAGAAACTGGGAGGAAAGTGATGATGACAACATGACTTCACTTTGTTTACATGACTTCACTTTGTTTACATGACTTCACTTTGTTTACATGACTTCACTCTGTTTACATGAGTGTGACTCACTTTGTTTACATCAACGGGAAGAAGAGAAAATTATTTATCTGTGGAAAAGCTGAGAGGAGGAGAGAGCTCTGCCAGTTCTGTCATCTGAACACACACACACACACACACACACACACACACACACACACACACACACACCTGGTAAAGTAAATTCTCCCATGTCGTCAGTAGATGAACCTGTAGAAGTTCAGGTCACAGAGAAACTTCTTGAATAAAAATGTAAATGTGAGTGTTTTTAAACGCTTGGTTCTGACTCAGCAGTTTTTACTTCATTCTCTTCGGCTCCAACTTCCCCAGGAAGTTAGTTTGTTTGTTTGTTTGCTGCAGGAAGTCGTAGAGGAGGCGGACGTTCGCACACAAAGAGCGAAACAAACCATGACCGACTGTCGTAAAAACTTCACCACGCTTTAAAGGTGATATACCTAACTTCTGCCACCAGGGGGCTCTGAGTCTTGAGCAGAACTAAAAGAACATCGTTTGATGATGATGATGAGGAGGAGGAAGAGGAGGAAGAGGAAGAGGAGGAAGAGGAAGAGGAGTCCATCACTGACGACGGAACATAATCATTTGATCAATTTTACAAAACTCCAAACTAAGGGGGCGTATCCATGGTTACACCGTCATGCGGTAATTATGACGAGTGTGAAACTATAATTTTACATCTGTCACTTCAAGGTCCTCACTTTTCAAACCCTGTGATATCAAAACAAAGTTTGATTGATTGATTGACAGCTGTCAGGTGACTCACCCAGGTTGCAGGCCTGGCTGGTCAGGCCGTAGAGCTGCTGCTGATAGGCCCACTCCTCGTCGCTGGGGGCGGAGATAATGAAGAGGCGACGCCTCCATCTGAACCTGCAATCACACCAGAGTTCAGCCTCCTCTTAAATGGCACGTTGGCTCCGAGCGGCGGACACATTCCGGCGCCGCCGGAGGACGACGATCCCAAATTATGGTGGAAGAGCTGCCAGATCTCAGCGCTGCCATCTGGAGTCCGGATCCGGGTCTCCATGGCGACTAAAGACCGCCTGTCTGGTTTGGACGTCTCAGGGAGAACGCAGCGTGTGGTGATTCAGCCCCGAGGAGCGGCGGCGGCGGCGGCGGCGGCGGCGGCGGCGGCAGGAGTTTGTGTTACTTTTAATATCCGCACCGCGGCCGCTCGCCAAACGCTGCGAATAAACGCCATAAATTGTGGTTTGATTACTGAGCAGGGCAGCAGATGTGTGATGGGGGCGGAGCCTCCCGGACGGACCACACATTCACCTCTTCACAGTTCAAGGACGGTGGATTTGATCAGTGGATACGAAGAGAAGGACGGGAGGTCTGAGTTTCAGAGGAGAGGACTTTAAAAACATGCAGCTTCATGAGCCACATCTGGACCAGGTCTGTGGACCAGGTCTGTGGATCAGGTCTGTGCACCAGGTCTGTGGATCAGGTCTGTGCACCAGGTCTGTGGATCAGGTCTGTGGATCAGGTCTGTGCACCAGGTCTGTGGATCAGGTCTGTGGATCAGGTCTGTGCACCAGGTCTGTGGATCAGGTGTGTGCACCAGGTCTGTGGATCAGGTGTGTGGATCAAGTCTGTGGATCAGGTCTGTGGATCAGGTCTTTGGATCAGGTGTGTGGATCAAGTCTGTGGATCAGGTCTTTGGATCAGGTGTGTGGATCAGGTGTGTGGATCAGGTCTGTGGATCAGGTCTTTGGATCAGGTCTGTGGATCAGGTCTGTGGATCAGGTGTGTGGATCAGGTCTTTGGATCAGGTGTGTGGATCAGGTCTTTGGATCAGGTCTGTGGATCAGGTCTGTGGATCAGGTCTGTGGTGTGGATCAGGGCTGTGGATCAGGTCTGGGTTGTGGATCAGGTCTGTGGATCAGGTCTGGGTTGTGGATCAGGGCTGTGGATCAGGTCTGGGTTGTGGATCAGGGCTGTGGATCAGGTCTGGTCAGGTGTGTGGATCAGGTCTGTGGTGGTCCCACAACAACAACAACACAACCTGACCACAACAACAACGACAACACACTAGTTACTGCAACACACAACACAGACACACTGACTCCGTCCTGCACAGTGTTAGCATGTTAGCATGGTAGCATGTTAGCATGTTAGCATGTTAGCAACATTCACTGTCAAATCCAAAAACTTCATGAGTTGATGAATGACTTTGGCTTCTGGGTCGTGGTTTTTGTTCCTGTGTGAATGAGTGAATGAGTGAATGAGTGAATGGCGCCTGTAGGAGGCGCTAGAGTCACACTCAGCACAAACCACTTGATGAAACAGACTCTCACCTGGACAGGAAGTTCTCCAGAGACCTGGGCTTGTCCTCCTTCTTGCACTCGACCCCGTCTCTCTTCTGCTGCTCCATCTCTCGGATGCGGGAGGAGAAGGTGTCGATGTAGTCGAACACGGCCTTCATGGCGATGGGCACCTCGTAGGATTGCTAAGAAAAGAACATGAAGAAGAAACAGAAGGAGAGGAAGAAAAAGAGGAGGCGGTCACTCTGTGCCAGAGGCTGAAACCACAGAATCAATCAATCAATCTGCCTGGAAACACATCAGGAGGAGAGAACCTGCACAACAACGGGGACCAATCAGGTGAGAGCTTGTCAACATGTTTTGATTCGTCTGACCTTTGACCCGACAACACGGCTTCACTTTTCATGTCAGAGATCTGAGGATCTGACACATGCACACAACTCGCACACCTTCCTCCTCCTTCTCCTCCTTCTCCTCATTCTACTCCTCCTCCTCCTCCTCTTCCTCCCACCCCCTCCTCCTCCTCCTTCTCCTCATTCTATTCCTCCTCCTCCTCCTCCTTCTCCTCATTCTACTCCTCCTCCTCCTCCTCTTCCTCCTCCTCCTCAGGGCTGAGCTCACCCCCCCCCCTCCTCCTCCTCGTGACCACACCCACATCCTCTGTCAGCACAGACGTGAACACTGGCCTCTTTGATGAGCCGGTCCAAAAACAGCCCTGTGGTTTGCCCTGGTGTGTACACACACACACACACACACACACACACACACACACACACACACACACACACACACACACACACACACACACGTACGTACAGGTGCGGGCACATGTCATGTGGTTTGAATGGGAACAGTGTTTTGAGGACACGTCCGTCCAAAGCTCCACAGACGGAGGAGGACATGTTGGAGCCGGTGAAGATGAGACCAAACATCTGTGTTGGTTTCACAACACGGACACGAGACACAGGCCGTGTTCACGTTACACACGTGTCATGATTCTAGAGCCGTGTTCACGTTACACACGCCTCATGATTCTAGAGCCGTGTTCACGTTACACACACCTCATGATTCCAGAGCCGTGTTCACGTTACACACGCCTCATGATTCTAGAGCTGTGTTCACGTTACACACGCCTCATGATTCTAGAGCCGTGTTCACGTTACACACGCCTCATGATTCCAGAGCCGTGTTCACGTTACACACGTGTCATGATTCCAGAGTTACTAAAAGGACCAACACATGAAGTCTGTCACTGTGAATCAGTGACATCGGAGCGAGTGAATGGACGATGAACCTCAGACTTGGTTCTTACCTTGACCCTCATGTCGGTGTCGGTCAGCACCATGTAGAAATCATCGTGGGTCATGCTGAACTCCTTCCTCAGCTCGGTGATCAGATCCTGGTTCACCAGATCCTCCTGACGAAGACCCTTCATGGGTTTGTCGTGTTCTGCAGACCAAGAGGACACGGGTCAGGAGAGAGTCCAGCCGGGTTCCTTTGGACCCCACAACTCATTCAGATAAAGAGACAGAGCTGAGCACACCAGGCTGTTCACAGTTAAAACATCAACAGTGTCGATTTACTAACTGAGCAGGAAACAGGAAGTGTTGGCATGTGATCTAACTCACTAGCTTTAGGAATCAAACACAATCTGATTCCTCCTCCTCACATCTGACAAACAAAACATCTCAGCTGGAAGAAACAGAAACACGTTTTCACCCTCAAAGAAACCCTGAGCACAAAGAGTGTGTGTGTGAGTGCAGGGCGGGGCCACATGAGGGATTATTAAAGGTATTTTTCCATTTGAGAGTAAAAAGTCTGAAAACACAGCGAGTGAATCAGGGACAAGTCGACAAAGAGCAGCTTTGATTCGCTCAGATCTGGCAGAGACACGGACCCACAACATTTACTGTAGCTGGCGTTTAGACTGGCCAGAGCCAAAGCCTTTAATCACCACACACACACACACACACACACACACACACACACACACCACAGAACAGTGTTTTGCGATGTTTCCCCCCCTCTGTGATGTGTAATGTGTATGAGGCCATCAAACCAGGAAAACCCCATCACACACACACACACACACACACACACACACACTCAAGCCTTCATACAGACACAATACAAACACGGTGAAATACATTTGTGCTGTTGCTAGGCAACCGACTGAATTAAAACTCAAACATCGTGGAGTGAGGGAGGGTGAGTTCGACAAATCCTGCTTTCAGCGCTGAAAGAACACGTTGTTTGTACACACACACACACACACACACACACACACACACACACACACACACACACAGACACTGACGCACACAGAGAACAAAATGTGGGGGTGTTTGGGGGGGGGGGGGGGTGTGCGGGGGTGGATGATGTAACTCTAACCACTTTTTCCAGACATCCATTTGTATAAGAGCTGGTTGTCATGTGAAGTGACACACAGAGTCTGCGTGTGGCTGACGTGTCCAGATGTTGACAAACTGCTGTAAAATCATCTCCAAAAATAAACAACAACAACAACAACAACAACCACCCATAACAACGACTGAGGTTTGGCTTCTGTGGTGTTTTATAGGAGACGTTTTACCAGAAGTGCTGTCATTTATAGAATCACTTGTTTGTGTGTGTGTGTGTGTGTGTGTGTGTGTGTGTGTGTGTGTGTGTGTTGGATGTAGCTCCATCTAGTGATAAAGTGTCCTTCTCTTCCCAACATGTATTAGAACCTGTGTCCTCCTTCAGTTCTCATTCAAACTCTACAGCTCTTTGGTTTGTCCATTCAGGGCTCCTGTCAGAACACGGTGGTGACACATGGCGCCCTCTGCTGGAGAGGAGCTGCTGCTGACGTCAATGTAAAGAGTTGTGAAAACAACAACTCATACATTCAGCTGATTATATATTCATAGAGACTCAGAGACTCAGGACGAGGACAGGAAGTCAGGACTCAGACGGAGACACTTCTCCTGGTCTGCGTCTTCACAGAGTGAAATTCCAGATCAGTGGAAAACGAATGTGAGAATTCTGGATATTTCCCAGATGAAGTCATAAAAGTAAAGCTCAGGTGTTAAAGAGTTCTGGAGACATAAAGGTGATGTTTTTTAAGTTTGACTCGACAGTAAACGTTTTTACAGCATCACCTCACCTGAGGAACCACAACACAACATGAAGTCCAGATGTGCGACGCTCAAACTTTCACAGGTTCAGACGAAGAGAATCAATTCTTCTTCTTCAGTCTGAGATTGAATCAGAGGAATAAAACCCCCAGAGCTGCTGCTTCCTGGTAAACCGTCGTCCAGCGTCTGAGTCAGCAGCTGTGAGGTCAGAGCGCCTCCACACGCCCAGACGGAAGAAACGGTGGGAAAAATCTGAGAGCTGTCAATCATCTGCTGCTCCGAGTCGCTTCACGGCTTCATGTCCCGGTGTTCGAGTCAGAAAGCTTTATTGATCCCTGAGGGAACATCCAGAGTATATAGACAGACCAGGAAGCTCACTGCTGCCCCCTGCTGCCCAGCACACAGATGGCCCAGTTCTGCTGGGCTGCTAAGTTGGTGGTGAAGTCTTTGACTAAGCTGGTGAGTTACTAAGAGTAGGATTGAGGAGTTAGTGGTTTTATCTGTGACGTAAACAAACCAGCTTATCGAGGATCTACACCGTCGCACTGTACTGCCACCTGCTGTTGACAAGTGGAACTATGTCAAAACTACCAATAATCACTTGTAGCAACTGTAACTGTGATATGTAGAGGTTTGAGGGTGGAGTCAGAGGTGTCCCAGCGGGGGGGGGGGACTCACCCAGCTGGTAGTGGTCGATCTTCATGGTGGAGTTGGTCAGGGAACCAAAGATGGTGATGATGGTCACTTTCCTGATGGCCATCTCACACACCGCCTCCAGGTACTCGTCCCTCTGCTGCACATACATCTTGTTCTCCTCACTGGGGGAGGTGATCAGCTGGAGGGAGGGAGGGGAGAGCGTCATGTGCACACACACACAGAGGTGATGTTTACATTAACCTGCAGGCGGAGGATGGGGCATATTTTCCCAGGCTGTGCTGTGATAAGAATCTGTCTGTTCACACACGGATCTCTGCTCCACAAACTGTAGGACTCCTCACATTTCACACACTTTGGTCTCATCATGAAAAACACCTCAAATCACCAGAGGAAACTTGGATTTGAGGGGTTTTGTAAAGATGAACAAAAAGCCGACCACTTCTCCAGATGTTGAAATGTTAGAGTGAATCTCCAGTCTCAGGAAACAAACACTTCTTCCTGCTGCTCCGCACTTCCTGTCCGACGCAGCCGATCATTCACAAATCAGCAGCGACTGAGATTTATGATTCTGAGGTTTAATGACTTCATCAGATGTTTGATTCACGACTCTCGTCCGTGAGTTGACTTATCTGGTTGTAGTTAAAAATACATTTGTTTTATTGCATGTAACCTGATGCCCCTGACATTTGTATTAAAGCTTGAAAAGATATTTGATCATCTTCAATCAGCAAAGAGGAAATCACTTTCACATCTGTGATTCCCTGAACCCTCAAAGAGTTACATCATGATCTCACCAGCAGCCGCCTCCTGTTCTCAAAGTATTCCAGGAAGGAGGCCAGCGATCCCTTGGGTGGCGGTGGGGGCGGAGTGGGTCTCTTGGTGGGTTTGGTGTAGTCCTCAGTCTCTGGATACTTCAGCAGTTTCTTCCCGTTCCTCTTTCCTTCCTTTGATGTCTTCCCTCCTCTCCCCTCCGCTTTCTTCACCGCCTTGTCGTTCTTCTTCTTCTTCTTGTCGTGTTTGTTGTGTTTGCCCTTCGTCCTCTTGGTTGGACTGACGTCGGTGAAAGGTTCCGCCTCCTCCGGATCCGCCGCGGTGGGTTTGACGGGAACGTACCGGTCCTCGTACTCGTTGGTCAACACCTGCGCGGAGAAAAGACCTGTTCGTCAGAACAACGACCAAAGTGCTACACGGGGACGAGGCATCAGCTGGGCGCTGCTTTGCTTTATCGACAGCAGGTGGCAGTGTTGTACGAGAGCGTCTGTTATCGCCACAAACCAACTGTTAGTTTGCATAAGACTGATACATTTTCACATGTCGATATATAAACATGTACATCATAGTTTTGACCCTGGGCTCTTTGTAATTTGAATTTTGGACATGTCATTTTGTATAAGAACATAAACTTGTTGAGCAGCAGTGAGGCTCTTGATATGACCACAGAAATAAAAACATGATAATGTGATCAAATAATAAAAAAAAAAAAAATTCAGTATAAAAGAAACAGCCAAGGCTTTTACTTTGAAACTCAAACAGGAAGTGATGTAAATACCCTTGCTGGGAAAAATACTTTGTCTCTGGTTTGACGTCAACATGGTTCTTTCTAAACATTCTGAGGATTCTATTGTGAAAAATCTACATCTGCCCCTTTACAAAATAGAAATGGTCATTTAAAGGTGCAAAGGTCCTCCAGCTCACCCTGTCTCCTCCCGTCTTCTTCCTGCTGGGTTTGACTTTGGGTTTGTGTGACGCAGGGAGGATCCTGCGTCCGTGTGGGTCTCGGTTCTCCTTGTCCGTGCGGTTCTCTCCGGCGGGCGTGGTCTTCGCCGGGTAACGTTCCCGGTGGGGGTCCGGGTAGTACGGGTCAGCGGTGGTTCTGGGGGCCGGGAGCCAGGGGGGCGTGGTGTGGGCTCTGGTGGGCCTCTGGGTGGTGGTGGTGGTGGTGGTTCTCCTGGTTGTGGTGGGTTTGGCGGTGGTAGCTCTGGTTGTTGTTGTTGTTGTTGTGGCTCTGGTTGTTGTTGTTGTTGTTGTGGCTCTGGTTGTGGTGGTTGTTGCTCTGGTTGTGGGCCGGGTTGTAGTTGTTGTTGTGGTTGGTCGTGGTGGTGTTGTTGTTGTTGTTGTTGTTGCCTGTGTGGGTTTGCGAGGAATCTTCTTCATTGGTTTTCTCTCGACAGGTGTGTCGACAGCTACAGGAACACAACATCAAAACACATCCGGTGACACTGTTGTTCCATAAGTCATTGTTTTCAGTTTGGGTCTTTTCTAAGAGGAGGATCTGCCTCCACATTTACCTTCATCAATCTCAAACAGTTTTTGTTTTGATTTACTTTTTGAAAAATCAACTGAGATTTTTGCCACAGCCTCAACAGAACTGAGGTTGTTGAGATAAAGTCAGGATTTCCCTCCTGATGTGGTGCCGAGTCGTCAGGAACAGCCTCTGCCTCTGGACTGAGACACTACACGTTTTCAGCCTGATATTTCGTTGCCATGGAAACCAAATGTACTTTGGGCCAAGTCTGAGATTATACTTTAAATCACAGAGTTTCTGATTTGGCTCCTCCTCCTTTGGGACTCACCTGTGAGGGTGCCCTCCTCCACCTGACCCTCCACCCCGGCGCCTTTACACTTCTGGACGAACCCTTTCTGACGCAGCTTCTCCAGCTTCCTCATGGGCGACTGGTCGATGACCTCGTACACGGCCTCCAGCCTGACGGGGTACGGGTACCTCTCCTCCACCTGCAGGGTCTTCTTCAGCAGCACCATCCCAAACTTACCTGAGGTCACAGATCAGACAGGTAAACATGAAGAGCGTGGTTCCATCAGCTCCCTGAGGACCAGAACCCTGTCAGTCTTTACCTTTCTCCAGTTTGAGGAAGCTGATGAGTCGTGGGATCAGAGCCGTGTCCAGAGGTTCCTCCATCACCTTGCCCTCGGAGGTGATCCTCCTCACCTTCCCTCCCATCTCGCCCTCCTGGTGGAACATGACGATCTGGTGGACGTGCCTCTCGGCCAGCTCGCAGTAAACATCTGGTTTGAGGAGGGACATCATCAGGCGGTAGTAGCCGTCGGAGTCGTGGGGCGCAGAGATCACCAGGACCCGGTTCTTCCCCGCGAAGCTGGCCAGGAGGTTCGGTGACCCGGCGCTGTTGGGCATCCGGGTCACCCTGGCTCGGGCCGCCAGAGGAGTTCCCTCGTCCCGCTGTACTTCCGGAGCAGTGGAGGAGCCGGAGAGCGTGGCCACCCCTCTCCGGGGCCCCGGCCCCTGACCCCCTGCTCTCCGGCCCTGCACAGTCCTCCTCCTGGTGAAAACCAGAGCGCCCTCATCCGCCTGAACCTCAGACCCCTCCACGGGGCTGTGCACTGAGATGGCAGAGGCGAACCCCGGGCGCACGGCTCTGACCCGGCGCTCCGGGTCCTGCGCGCCCTCCTGGGGGTTCCCCGGGCGCGTGCGTCGGTGCAGCTGAACCCGCCTGAGGCGCGTGTGTCTGTCCGCCTCTCCTGTCCGGGTCAGCACGTACATGAGAACCACACACAGAGCCAAAGCCCTCATTCTGATCTTAGATCAAGTCTCCACACACTCACACACACACACACACACACACACACACACACGCACACACTCACTCACTCACTCACTCACACGTGACGAGGTGCAGATCCAGAGTCCGGATCCTGGCGCGTCTTCAGCGCGCGAAAAACCACTTAGATCCAGATGAAAGGAAATTCATAATAGATGAAAGAGACAGTGCGAGGCTTCTTCAGGAGGAATCCGCTCCACGGGCTGAGGATGACGTCACACACACTGAGGAGAGGAGCAAAGTTTACCGTGCGCAAAAGTTAGATCCGCAACTTCATCTCCTCCAGTTTTCAGCTCGAATCCCCGGAGAGTCTGGATCGTGTGAAGAGGTTTGACTCCACCTCACATCTCCAACAACATCCAGGACTTTGGATCATCCAGTGAATTCAGCGTCCGACATGTTTTCACGTCCTCCAGAATAAAAGTGAAGCCTGAGGCTGATCCAGAGCGAGAGGGACGGAACCTCCGACAGGGGCAGAGGGTGGATCCGTGGAAACCCCGCGGAGTGGAGCACGGAGGGTTCCTCCTCCTCCCCTCGGGTTCTCCTCCTCCCCTCGGGTTCTCCTCTCCTCGGGTTCTCCTCCTCTCCTCGGGTTCTCCTCCTCTCGGGACGCAGAGTTTGGATCTGTTCCCAGAACTGTGCGCACAGACCAAACCTCAGAATCCGAACTCTTGGCGACGCAGGACCTGGCCCGGGTCCTCCTGTCTGTCTGTCTGTCTCTCTTCCTGTCTGTCTCTCTTCCTGTCTGTCTGACCACCTCAAACCCTCTCTCTCAGAGAGTTCCACTGGAGCAGGACACTTGAAGTGAGCGCGTAAACACGCCCTGGGATTCTCAAAGTCCAGACCCTCTGACCCCCCGTGGAGCAGGTTACCGGGAAGAGAAGTGACCACAGTCAGACTCAGTGTCAAGTTCCTGCTGCAGAGCCCAGAGGGACACGCCCCCAAAGTCCCATCCCACCACCACATCCTCCGAGTGGACGGCACCGCACCAAAGCCCTCCTCCTCATCCACACTCAGGGAAACACCGAGAACCAGAGACTGGACTGTGAGCAGCTGAGGTCAGAACATGAATCCCCTCTCAAAACCTTCCTCTGATTAAAGGTACAGTGCACAAACCAGAGAGGGAGCCTCTCTGTCTTTGACAGCAGAATGTGTTGATATCTTTCCAGAGTTTCAAATGTTTACAACAAGCTTTCCATTTCCTGTCTGAACCTTTCTCTCTTCAGCTTCTAATTAAAGCTGCTAAGTAAAGAGTGAAGTAAACCACCAGCCCGGAGCCACATCCACTCTCACTGAGCCACAGGACCTGCCACCTCTGCCAGGCGCCCTCGTGGAAGACATTAAAGGTGCATCACGCAACTTTTTTCATTTGAAATGACTTTTTTCTGAGTCCCACGGCCACATCCAGCCCACAGCCTTGTTTAAATGTCCTAGAACGAGCTCACTGTTTTAGACATGGAACTAGAAAATATGCTTTTATTTTGAAATGCTTGATGTTTACATGCCATTCACGGCACCTCTCCTCCATATCTTAATAAAAAAAATATAATTATTAAAAATAAAAGTCCCACTTTAGAAAATCCTGTTGTTTCCAGTCCAATTTTATTTTGAAATGAGGTATTTTCTGTTTTTCTGCCCATAACATGTTTTCAATTACTTCATGGAATGATAACAACAGGTCTTGGTATGTCGGAGTTTGTTTGCCCCCCTGGGGAAAAATAATGACCCACCCCTGGTCAAAATTCAGCCAATGATTGGACAGGCTTTAGAAATAATATATCCATATTGCTCGTGTCCATCAAGACTTTAAAGGTGTCACTGATGATGAGCAGCAGCTCCTGAGGCTCCTGTGACCACAGCCTTCTTCTCCACTGCAGCTCCACACTCTGCGTCCTCCAGCTCTGGGTTTCGCTCCGAGCTCGGAGAGTCTCCTTCAACAGCAGCTGGGATCAATACACACATTCACCTGAGCCCGACTGCAGCTCCTTCTAAACTAGGAGCCCACACCTCCTCCTCCTTCTCCTCCTCCTCCTCCTCCTCCTCCTCCTCCTCCTCCTCCTCTTCCTCTTCCTCTTCCTCTTCCTCTTCCTCTTCCTCTTCCTCTTCCTCCTCCTCTTCCTCTCCCTCTTCCTCCCCCTCTTCCTCTTCCTCTCCCTCTTCCTCTTCCTCTCCCTCTTCCTCTTCCTCCCCCTCTTCCTCTTCCCTCCTCCTCCTCCTCCTCTTCCTCTTCCTCCTCCTCCTCCTCCTCCTCCTCCTCCTCCCCCTCCTCAGGATGTTGTTGTTGTTTGTTTGTTTACTCTCCCTGAGGGAAACAATAGATGTTTGTGTCACATGGTGGATGCAGCTCTGAGCGCTTTCAGAAGGTTCAGGGTGGTGCTGTATGTTCCTGTGCTCCTCCTGATGTCAGCACATCAACCTCCAGGACTGAAGGATGAGTCCAAGACTGAAGTGGGGAAACTTGGAGTTCACAGTTTGGTTCATGCAAGTGAGTTTGGAGCGAGGGGGAGGAGCCAGCGCACAACGGCATCATCTCTCACCACAGGCTCATGAAGACGGGGGTGTTTGATGTTGAGCTGACGTAACAGACAGTTGACTCACCGCCATTCAAAGGCAACTTCAAACAAATTGAAAGTCGCCAATAACAATGAACTCAGTGTTGACGGCACGAACTCCCCGTCGTCCTCGGCCCATCGCGCTGACTCCTCACTCCAACGCACTCACTCCTCACTCCAACACACTCACTCCAACGCACTCACTCCTCACTCCAACGCACTCACTCCTCACTCCATCGCGCTGACTCCTCACTCCAACACACTCACTCCAACACACTCACTCCTCACTCCAACACACTCACTCCAACGCGCTGACTCCTCACTCCAACACACTCACTCCTCACTCCAACACACTCACTCCAACACACTCACTCCTCACTCCAACACACTCACTCCTCACTCCAACGCACCCACTCCTCACTCCAACGCACTCACTCCTCACTCCAACACACTCACTCCAACGCGCTGACTCCTCACTCCAACGCACTCACTCCTCACTCCTCACTCCAACACACTGACTCCTCACTCCAACACACTCACTCCTCACTCCAACGCACTCACTCCTCACTCCAACACACTCACTCCTCACTCCAACACACTCACTCCTCACTCCACTGGTACAGAGGCCGAGAGAAGAAGCGCTGGCAGCTGAAGCGTTGACTTCACCTCCATCTGGATTCTCCCTCAGCTCAGAGCTTCAGCTCAGTCAGAGCAGCCTGTTCCAGCCACAGAAGACAGCAACACATCACACACACACACACACACACACACACACACACACGCCGCCATCG
>JAFBJT010108190.1:18575-33098 GCA_016785325.1 Chascanopsetta lugubris
CTCCGTTACCTTGATGGGCGAGTACCACTGGCGTGGCCTCCGTGGTTTGTGCATGCCGTTGTTGAGAACCCTCATCGGAGGCTGCTCCCACTCCTGCTCCGGCATTTTCACTTTGGCGTTTTTGGCCTTTTCCAGCTTGGCTCCCTCCTCTGTGGAGCCCTTCTCGCCCCAGCGCACCTGAGGATACAGAGGACGCAGCGTGAGGCACACGCACCGTCGGAAGCACGCTGGTCCATGATAACAGGTGCCTTTGAGAGCGGCCCCCGCGGTCTGCGGGTTCACCCTTTAATCGACCCGTCCACAGGGTCTCACCTCCATCCTCTTGATTCCCCCGACACCTCTCCCTCCGTAGTAGGAGGCGTCTACTGTCGGCCACTTCTTCTTCGGGGTGTCAAAGTCTTCATCATCCTGTGGGAACATTTTTGTTTTGTTTTTGTTTTTTTTGCGATTCATCATCTGAGGGATTAACCAGCAAGAGTTTTTATGTAAACATACCGTCATAATTACATTGGAGCAACATCCATGGCCTCTCATTTGTCCCCCAGTGGAAGTAAATACCTCTATATCTGCCCTTTCTTACCCCAGCCCTCAGATCAGCCCTCCCCCTCTCTCTCTCTCTGAGCCGTATGTCATATTAGAGGAAATGACAAAGCCCACAGGGCCAAATAAGTGATGTCCCTGCTCTTTAATGCTCCCTCTAAGATTTATAATCTGCTGGGATGTATTACACAGGAAACCAGAATGAAGCCTGAGAGACGTCTTTGGGGTTGGAGCTGCCACTGGAGTCTGTTTCTCTTCCTCCAAATCACCAGTTTAACCCCATTTTCAGTTTGACATGAGCAAATATGCAGATTGATACCTTCAGCCGTTGCATTTAAAGGAACAGTGTGTACAGTATTTTCTTAACCTTAGATTATGGGCTTTTTATCAGAGTGGGTCCTCCTATAGAAGGCGCCATAGCCAAGAAAGGACACTGGCTTCAGAGATGGTCCTCTCTCATTTTGACTTTATCTGCAGGCCATTATAAGTTCAGCTAATCAGAAGTAAAGGGATATTCTGTCAGACTTAAAGGTGCAGTTTGTAAACTTTTAGTCATTTTTGTCACTCACAAAACAATTACATACTGACGTTTTCATGAATTTATAATCAAGTTAATGTTTTTCCAGTACCCTAAAATGTATATTTACATGAGGGGGTCCTCTCTATGGAGGCTGCCATATTTTTACAGAAATAAAAGTGGACGTTCTAAACATCATTTGAGTTTCAACGACAACTGGTTCTCCACAGGTTCTCCTGCATGCTCAGAAAGGTGATGGATACAACATGCAACTTCACCTCTAGAGGCCACCAAATCTTACACACTGCACTTTAAGCATGAAATACCACTAAATCCTACACACTGGCTCTAACTGGCTCTTGCATTAACAGCTCAGTGTGTAGGACTTGGTTAAGTCTTACACACTGCACCTTTGAAGTGAAACAATGTGGATTGTTAAATTTCAATGCAAAAGTCTAAAGACGTCCAGCCCCAGAAAGAAAGAATCTAAATGAATTTTCTACAAAGACCAGAAGTTGGACACTCATTGTTATTCCACTGGGCCGTTAACTCCCATCATAAATGATGAGCTACTAAATGAGTGACTCAGCAGTTTCATGGCAGAGACAGAGAGAGAGAGAGAGATGCGGTGCGGTTACTGAGGTTTGAACTGTTGGAGTAAACTCAGCGGTCATTGCACAAACTAAACATTAGCAGCTGTCTGAATATGAACTGATGAGGCTCTCTTTTCTTTTACTTCCGTGAGTCGGAGGAGACGGAGACGCTCTTACCGAACTCTCCTCTTCAGCTGGAGGTGGGGGCTCGTGGATGATCTGTAAAGGAAGCGCACAGAGACACATGAAGCTGGATTGTGTTGTTGAGGGTGGCAGCAGTGTGTATGGTACTTGTTGAAGTTGTGTGCTCCCTCCTGTGCAACAACATGGTTACACAACAACACACGGTTCAGGAATCCATTTTTTTCCCCAACGAGAGTGAGTGGGGACTGACCACTGACCTAGAAATCTGCCATCCAGATTCTGGAGCTGGAGCGTGTTGATTAAGGAGGAAGGAGAAGTAACAGGCACTTCAACACTGCTCTGATTATCTGTGTACTGAGTACGTGCCATAGGATTCTATAGTGTTTACACTGCACATATGTTATTTTACTCTTTGTCCATCCAGTTTGGACAGCTGCATCGATGAGTGATTGCTCGCAGACGGATTGTGTTTCTGGGCATGTAGAGTTTAGTCTGTCTTCCACCGCCCGCTCCTTCCACGTGTCATCCAATGAGCTGCCAGTGTTTCTGTTCCCCCGCACATTCAATGCATTCAATGCATTTGGCAAATTTAGAAAGATCCTGATTCTCATTCGCCATTTCTCCGACACGCTTTTCCAAATCCGATCCTGGGGGAGGAAATGATTGGCCGCGGTAACCCAGCGCCGCTTTTCCTAAACACGCTCGCTCGCACCACATGGCTTGATTTGCAGCTAAATCGACACGAATAGAATTACAAAATAAAAAAATAAAAAAAACAAGGGAGGGACTGACATCTTTCTTTGGCACTTTGCACCTCCTGCTGTTTCCAGTTTGGAAACACTGGCCTTGAATTTGAAAGGACATCCCACTTTTTGAATGTGAATGTGAGTTTGTTGAATTATGGTGATGTTGGCAGTTATGTATTTCCCCTTGTTGCTGCACACGGAGCAGATGATTATCATCGAGATATTGCTCAGAAAACATTTTCTATCTACTGGGCCATCTTGGTTCTGGAAGCCCCATAGTAACAGCGATTGAAACCAAAACATTCAGTTCATGTGGCTTTTGGAAATGAAAACTCATTTAGACTCATTACTGCTGGAAGAATTGACTTTCAGTTTATACGCTGAGGCTGCATTAAGAGGTGAGACTCAGAGGTCACCTGCTGTGACCTTTTGGAAAGGTGGGTTGTTTAAAGAGCAGAATAATAACTTAAACACACGCCCGGCCGCCGGCCTTGACCTCCTCTGGTTCTGGACTGAATTCAGCTGCAGGACTCAAAGGAGCCAGATGCCCTTTGTTGACTCACGGCTCACCTCCTCACAGTGGGAGAGTTGTTAAGGTTAATAAAGATGCCTTAGGGGCGTTAGCCAGACAAGACAGACCTGGGAAAGACATTTCAGTCCCACTCCCCTCTCTAAACACATTTGGCACCGCTGAAGCGATCTGGATCTGTGTAACGCAGCATGTGTCATCTCTGCATTAGTGTGTCGGTGGAACTCACCACTGTGCAGCACAGGGGCCAGAACCACCAGAGAAGTGCCAGCACCAGGAGCAGCATGAGGATGAGCAGAGCAATGGCCAGGATGGTCCCATCAGACTGTGACAGAGACAGAGGCAGAGTCAACAGACGGCTTGAATGAGTCCACAACTGAATCCATGGAAACCGACTTCTCTGGGCCCAGTGGTTCATGCAGGAGGAGAAGCCCTGTGAGGTTTTATAAGAGCCACAGCATAACTTCATGTCATTAGGACAATGGCTGCTTGTGTGTTTAGAAACCTCAATGGATTTGTCTCCATCATTTTAACATGTTTGATCTAAGTTAGTGTGTATTTTCACGGTTTCATCTGGCACTGACATTGTTCTGGAGGGGTTGATGGATAGATGAATGGATTAATGGATGGATAGAAGAATGGAAGGAAGGGTCGGTGGGTAGATAGATGAATGGGTGGATGATGGATGGATAGATGGATGATGGATGGATGGATGAGTGAATGGATGGATGGTGGCTATATGAATGGATGGATAGATGGACGAATGGGTAGATTGATGGAAGATGGACGGATGGGTGGATAGATGGATGGATAGATGGATGGATGGGTGGATGGATGGTTAAATGGATGGCGGCTATATGAATGGATGGATAGATGGAAGTTCTCTTTGCTGACATTGATCCCAGTTCTACAGTTTGAAAGATGAATGGCTGATAAGATTGGTTTTAGTCGTGTTATCGATTGTAAGCACTAAAATATCCCACTTCCCTCACGAACCAAACATGTAAATCCCAGTGTACTCACACATCCCACAGTGGTGATGGTGACTGAACTGGAGATGAAGCTGAAACCCTCGTTCATACTGACATACAGATTCGCCGCCCTGGGAAAGAAAAGGGGGTAAAATGGCTCAGCTGTCATTTCGGTGATGTCATAGTAAAACATGAGCTCATGCTGTCATATGAAACCTCACAGTGATTTCACCGCGTTCTCAGACTTACATGCCCTCATCCTGAAGCACGGGTGCAGGGCAGAGGAGATACGTGTCCTCCACAACCAAGGGCTTCACCACTGCAACACACGAGGGACAGAGATCATGTTATTCCACGTTCATCGAGTAATGCTCTTGTCCTGTGGTGTCGGTCAAACATCTCCTCAACGACTCATTATCGTCAACAGCTTTATCTCGATTCAACCGGAGGAGCTATTCCCGCTGACGTCCCTCAAGAGTCGGCACTTTCTCCCACTCTTTGACTTCGTTGACTGCTGAGTGAAGACGTGCATAATCCCCCCGAGGCTCCGCTACAAGCTGTTTGACCACAGCCTTTGTTATTGAGAGTGTAGGTCCTCTCCGTGTCCAGCTGGCTCTTTTAAGTGAGTGGCTCCAACAAGCGTCAGCACCCAGGCCTGTCTGTTTATCCTGACAGGGGGAGCGCATACCCCAGGAGTGAGGAAACCAGTGCTCACACTAGGTCAGGGCCTGGTTTCCGTGGTAACACGATGCAGCGCAAAGGCGGGGTTCGTGGCGGTGTGCAAATACTAATATGCAAACGCCTCGGTTTGGCTGTTAAAGGAACCTGAAAACGATGGAAGTACAGAGACGAATCCCTGCAGCCGGCAGATTTCCACCGTTTAAACTCCCAAAGGTGAACGGTGGGAAAGCTGGGAAACGAACCCAGAACCTGTCACAATCCCTCGCACTGTTTATGCCCAGAGTGTAAGGAGGACAGGTTTGACTGTGAGGTGCAGACAAGTGCCCTGCAGA
Source organism: Chascanopsetta lugubris (assembly GCA_016785325.1). NCBI lineage: Eukaryota > Metazoa > Chordata > Actinopteri > Pleuronectiformes > Bothidae > Chascanopsetta > Chascanopsetta lugubris. The sequence continues at coordinate 23,629 of JAFBJT010108190.1, forward strand.
TTTCAGCTTTAACTTATTTCTAAACGATGGCATTAATTCTTTAAAAGGCCCGGGGCTGGGACGGATTATTGGCGAGTCCAAGGCGCTTTGGAGTCTGGAGACGCACTTTGACATCTTGAAGAAATTCAAAGTCAGATATATAGGTCAGTTATTTAGTGTTTTAGGAAACACTCTTAAAGGTGCAGTGTATAGGATTCTGACTTAAGTTATGAAGCCCCATGTGCTCCCTCACTTATTAAATCTCAAAGCTGTTTAGTTTGTCCATCCTGGGCCAATGTAAAAACATGGTGGGCTCATTCCAGAGCATGGAAAACAGCAGGTCATATTTTCAGGTGATTAAAACAAAAACAAAAAACATCAGTACAATGATATATTTATATTCGATTTGTGACAATAGAAGCGTCGCTCCCATAATGCATCAGGGCAACGAGAACAAGCAGCCTCCGTTGTAATGTTATAATTATGGGATACAAAGACGATGTGTCCTGCAAAGGGTTTTTCAGGCATCGAAATTACTATTGTGGTCCATGGCGACATTAGGATTTGTTGTTGCAGTACCACGAGTGGCCACTGGGGGGAAATTTGCTGCAACTCTGATGGAGCAGCTGTATCCTCTTCTATTAGTACATCCATGGTTGGTGACCACTGGCTGTACACTACTAACAATGAGTGCAATATATAGAGCATAACAGTATCATTTAAAATCGCAAAACTCATGATGTATCACTTATTTCACTCACTAATTATTATCTTCACTTCTGATGGAGCTGCTGTGATGAAGGAAGTTAACCTGAAATGTCAGTTTCATTAGTTTCGTGGTCGTTGTTGCTGTTTTGTTTTTTTATATGGATTGTTAACATGTCAGATATTTGAGTCCTTCAGAGTCTTTTGTGGGTTTTCCAACTAAGTGTTTCCCCGTGCTTGGATCTAAAGTCTGACTCAGCAGATCTAAGCAGCTGCTCTGTATCTCTGTATTTGTCTCAGAGACGTGAGAGGAGGATGAACCCTCTCTCCTCCTCACTCTTGGCAGGAAAGTTTTTTTTTTTTTAAAGGAAAAAAAAAGTTCATTTGCCAGAGACTCTGTTGGTTGAAGTCCAGTCTCTGTGTGTTTACACAGATCAGATCTGTCCACTGCAACATAATAATGGACGGCTCTGACCTGGACCCACCAGGTCCCAACATGCCTGAATATATCTCTGATTTTCCTGGCGACACAAATTCAAACAGCTCTGCATCTGCTCGGCACATGTTAGTTACATATTATAAATCCTGCCACCGTCCATGTCTGCAGAGGGCTGGTCTTTGGGGGCGGATAGAACATGTTTATATCAAACAGGGCTGAATTATTCTAATCCTAATCTGAAGTAAACATGTTTCAGAGAGGTTGTGCGAAAACGATCTGGATGAAAGTGGAGGAAGAGCATGAGCCTAATGGCTCTGACATGAGGAGACATTCTGACTGGAAATCACTCCCATGTTCACAGTTTGTCTGCAAGAAGTTGCGTAATGTGTCATCTACCAATCAGAAGGATCCAAATGAATTGTTTGTCTCTTTGCTAATTCTGAGAATACAATTTCATACATTTAAAGTTTAAATGGTGGTGTCATTATAAAGGCTGTGGTGATACATGCTGTACTGTAAAGTAGTGTAGTGTTTGCACGAAAGAGTGAACAAATAACAGTTGAAGGTTCACAGGTAAGATTTAAAGGTGCAGTGTGTACGATTTCGGCCATTTCTGTCACTAATGTCACTGACATTTATAATCACCAAAAGGTATATTTTCCCCTCACCCTTAAACGAGCCCATTCACCTATATTTCCATGAGGAGTCAATCAGCATATAGATGTTTCATGAGTGTATAATTACTTGATGATATTAATTAGGTTTCTTTAAACCTGGAATGAGCCCTCAATATTTACATTGAGGGTGGGTCCACTGTATGGAGGCGGCCATTTTGCACCACCATGTTTTTACAGTACAGCCTATTTACTACCTATGGCCCAGAAGAGCTGGAGTACACCGCCGACCCAGAGAAGTTGAATAACTATTTGAACATATCCACTTTATGACAGATAAATAAATGAATGTCTGCTGTTGGAGCCACAGCTCTGGTCTGTTACTCACTGAATAATTAAAGCAGCACCTCCTGCAGATGCTGCGGTGCGCACAGGAGGAAGTGGCTCTTTAACAGTTATTACAGTGAGCCACTCCTCAGCGTTGTTGGAAACACTTTGTTTCCTTCAGGCCTCTTTCTTCCGTCTGCCTGGTGTGTGTATGTGTGTGTGTGCGTGTGTGTGTGTGTGTGTGCGTGTGCGTGTGTGTGTGTGTGTGTGCGTGTGTGTGGTTCTGTCACCTGCTGTTTTCCAGCTTGTGAAGTTGCTCAGTGTAAAAAGCATGATACCACTAACGCCAGTGTAACTTCTGCTTTGATCAGAGAGCTCCAGCTGTGAGGCCGCCTTGGTTCTGGAGGCTGCATTGATTGTAAATGACCTGAGTCACATGTCTGCCTGTCTGCCTGTCTGTCTGTCTGTCTGCCTGCCCGTCTGCCTGTCTGTCTGTCTGTCTGTCTGTCTGCATGTATGTGAACTCAGTCAGGTTTCACTCACTTTTGGTGAGGGTGTCGTTGATCCGGAAGCTGCACATGACTTTGTCCACATTGCGTGCGTGGAGGAATCCGTTCCCTCTCACCACCACCTGGAAGGTCTCTGGGTGAGGAGAATCAAACTCTCATTATTCAATGAGACACACTGGTGAGATAAGCAATAACCAAGTATGTTATGTTTTTATCAGCTGAATGATTTAAGTTTTACTCTTGGTTCACGTCCGATCTGCCGACATGGAGCGGGCCTGTGTCAGGACACCGCCATTGTGTTTTTACAGTGGCCCATTGTGGCCAAGACACCATGTTACACCTGTGTGCAGTTGATGCTAGTGGGTGTTCAAACTCAGTTCAATCATACATTATCGAAGAAACTTAATTTAATGTGTGAGTCCAAGTCGAACTTTTTGAAGAAGTGATACTTCTCATCTGTACATTGAATTTCTCATGGTCAGACCTACACGCTAATATGATGTGATTGGTCCAGTTGAATTACTTCTGCATGTCAACAACCTTTGAGGTGCTATGTTCCTGGGTATGTAGGTATGGCAAGCGCTTCATCTGTCCAAAAAGTAAACAAGGCGGCGTGAACAAATAGTAGGTCTGTATCGCAATTCATTGTTTGACATGATTCTAGTTTGCCACTAACTGCGCCACAGTCAACGTGTCCGCTGTTTGTCCTGTGACCTGACGGTAAAGTAACGATCGTAGTTCCACCACTAACACGCTGACAGGATCATGTGCCCACGACAGACGGATCATCCGTACATCTGTTCCTCAGTAGTTGCCTGTGTAACGAGGATGTGGTGCCTTTTTAACAGCCTGGCTGTGCTTTAACTGTAGCTCGACTTAACTCTATGTAAACGTAGTGACTGTGTGTGTGTGTGTGTGTGTGTGTGTGTGTGTGTGTGTGTTAAATAGGACTGTGCTTTTCATGAGGGGCTGCTGGGAAGCATCCAAATGAGAATGAGGAGTAGTGTAGTATATCATCTCACCTCCTGCACAGATACTGGAGGGCTCAGCTGCCAGGATCTCAATGCATGACTTCTTCAGGATCTGAGGAGACAGAGACGTGGATGTCACACAGCTGACCGGAGCTAACGTATCAAATGCCAATAGATGATCTAATCTTTTCTCCTCTAGCCTGAATGACCCATATTCCCCAAAACCAGCCTCTGTATCCCCCATGTGTCCTGCAGGTCACATCTGCAGCGAGTGCTCTCGAGGAACATGCCCACGTCTCACTCCAAGAAGAAGACGCTCCACAGATAATCTGCTCCAGGTGGCGCTCGGCTCAGTCGGATCTGTAAATCCACCCGACCGACCTCGTATCCCACTTACAAACTGCGCTCTCAGCTCTGTGGCTCGAGAATGAAGAGGTCTGAGTCCACGGCAGTGAGGCTGGTCCTAACGGGCTCAGCTCACTCTCCCATCACGTCTGGCCGACATCAGCGCCATTAATCAAGAGCAGAGACAGGAACGTAGTCCCTGCAGCCAGGCTCTGTGGAGGGTCGTTACGTTTTAGACCCATTCCCAAATCTTCTGCACTTTATCCAAACAAAAGTTTCACATATTGAAAAAAAAAAAAAAAAAAGACTCATCGTATTGTGTTTGCGTCTTGTCTGAGCTCATGCATTACTCCTTATGACGTGCAGCGCTTGCCTTCTTGGCCAGGTCACCCTTGTGAAAGAGATCTAGATCTCAATGGGTCGTTTATCTGGTTACATAAAGGTTCAATAAAAAAGAATCGATGCATTTCTATGCGATATTCCTGCAGCGTAGTGGGTTTTAATTAGTAGTGAAGTGTGGCAACGTATAGACAGTTCTGATGAGCTGTAATCGGTGCCGTTTGTGAGAAACTCTTACCGAATCGATGACGCCTTGCAGAGCCTCAAATCCGTCGTTGACAGGAAAGACGTGGTCCTTGCTGTCAGCGATCTTTGCCAACTGCACAGGACACAAGCTGTTACATTTACAAGTCGCATTTACACTCATTCATCCAAGACTCTTTGTAGTTGGGTCGTCTGAGCGCCTGACTGCCCAGATGTCGTCTGTGACTTCTCGGAAACCGTCTGAGCAGACACAGGATGGGATGCAGGTCACTTGATAATGAGGCAGCTCATGTGGACACGATTAACAAAGTGACTTTTCTTTTTTCCTGCAGTAAACAAACTGAAGCAAGTTTCCCAATAGGTGGAAAACTGGCACCCACACCATCGCTACAATGACTGGGCCAAAGGTTTCTTGGACAACATCAACAGTCAGACTGGTTGTCTAAATAATTTACATTATTATGAAACAAGATCATCTGTGTAATCGAACGCCAATCGCAGCCACTTTAAACATTAGGTTTGCATCGCAAAGCTCCCATTTGACAATCGTGTGGTTCATTATCCTCCTTTAAGTCCAGATGTGATCAAACATGAAGGGGCACAGACACTTGAAACCAGAATAGCAACAACACACCTGCGTCTCGTCGAAGTCCTTCACCCCCACACAGTAAACTGAGGCCCCCAGACTGCGGGAGCGGTTTGCCTGTCAGGTACAAACACAGAGAAAACAGGAAGGGACTCAACACCTGGCTCCAATTACACCTCCGCATTTCACAACACGCAGCGGAAACAGGACGCTGCAAAAGTTGTATAAGAAGTTGAGTAACAGCATGTGAGAAATGTTATTCAAACGAGACCGAAATGTCACACAGATGCCTGAAAGAGCAGAAACGCCACATTTCTGAGGCTAAATGACACCGAGACGTCCCTCGGCGTTTGAAGCTGAGCGTGCACACAGGAAGCTGCTCTCAGGTTCTCCCATGTCTTCACCTCTGGATCATCTCAGGAGCAAATCAATCATCAGGTGTCGGTGCAGATGTGCGGAGGACGAACGCAAAGATCCGCCAGACGCTTTGACCCCATTTCCTTCCAGACTGGAGGAGGGGGGGGGTGGGAGGGGGAGGGGGATGAAAGCGTCTGATGTGGTGCCTCACGTGCTCACTCAGTCTGTTTCACCTGGTTGTTATTTGAACGGGCGGCGGAACCTGCTGTGAAGCTCCCTCACCTCTCGCTCAGCGTAGTAGAAGAGATCCTCGTGCAGCTCCCCGTCCGTCAGGGCTATGATGACGCTGGCAGAGCGATAACCTGCACACACACACACACACACACACACACACACACACACACACACACACACACAGAGCTCACGCTTGAGAATAATGCAACTTCATAAAGTCTGTCCAATGTCGAGCTTGTACAACACAAATATTCACTATATTTAAAATACAACACACCTGACTATAAGAAACGATCGGCCATCCCATACTATTATCAGATGAACTAAATCAACACAGTGTCGGCTCATATAACTACTCATCATCTACTCCACACAGGGTCAACTTTAACTTATTTACTTTAAACGGTAAGAGTCTCTCAGTTTGGACCTGGATGCTGGATGTGCATTTGATTGGTCACTATAGCAACAGAACTAACTTTTACTTTGAAGACCATTCACTCCATAATAGTAAACGGTCTGTATTTATATCGCACTTTACAGCACAGTTTACATTCACCCTGTCATGCAAACATTCAGACTGTGCATCTATTTACAGCACTTTGTATCGATGAGTACATGGGACAATGTGGGGTTGTGCGTATTGATAGGTAGATAATGGATGGATGACAGATGAATGGGTGATAGATGGATAGATGGATGGATAGATAGATAGATAGAGGATGGATGGATGAAGGGATGGAAAGGTAGATGCGTAGATAGTGGGTAGATGGAGGATGGATGGACAGGTGGATGGATGGTTAGATAGTGAAAGGATGGATGGACAGATGGATGATGGATAGATAGTGAATGGATGAATGGATGGATAGATGTAACGACCATATGTCAAAGAGTTACCTTCAGTGTTTCCATAGTAAATCTGCTCACTGGCCTGTGAGGAGGAAAAGATGGATTATAGCAGTGAAGTATTAATCTGGACTAATCCAGTAAATCACGCACAGCTGTAACGTATTGTGTTGTTTTGCGCAGTGTTGTGTTCAGGTGCGGAGATGAAGGTGGCAGTGCGGGGGCCCCTCACCCTCAGGATGCCCTCGTGCATGAAGGTGTCTCCTCCTGGAAGGACCTCGTGCAGCTCCTCCAGACCTTTGCGGATACGTTCCCTGATACGACACACACACACACACACACACACACACACACACACACACACACACAGAGGAGGAGGATGGGGTAATCCACTTCTCTGATTGTATGTAATCTGATTGAAAAGAGTTATTCTGTCGCTTTAATCTGCGAACATACTTCTAACCGAAAGCAGATGCTGCTGGACGTGACAACTGAGCAACACTTTCCATCGGGGCAGCGTTCAGCAGGAAATACCAGCAATGTGTAACAGATGAATGAATAGCAGCAGCACTGGTGTGTGTAGGTCGGAGACGCTGTCACGCAAACAGACAGGAAATGAGTCTTTTGTAGAATCAGATGTGAGCGAGGCAGCGAGGAGAGAGATTAGACACATGAGCTGCCCGAAATGTGTCGGAGGAGACGGCGACGCTCGTCGTCCGATCACAGGGAGGGAGAGTATCTCTCTGGAATCTACAGACCATACGAAATCTCATCTGTGTGTGAGCTGCGTCCAAATCTGGTTTTACACTTCTTCCTTTTTTAAATGGACGAGAGAAAAGAGGAGGATTAGAGTGAATTTTAGAGGGGATCTGCACCCACCTGTCTTCTGTCAGGCTCATGAGGATCCGCCCCTCTGTGGAAAACACAATGAAGGACATCCGCAACTGTGGACTGAGGTCAGAACAATAACAACATTATCGCTGCATCTTTTCCCACATTTGCTCTCTGACAAAACCATGACTATTTTTTTTTTTTTACCTGATGAATTTATGAGCTAGATGCTCCACAAAGTGGTAGATTTCAGTCCAGTGGTGCTGCACACTCCCAGATCTGACGCAGAAGAGACACATTCACGAGGATCAGTATCAAATACAAGTTACAGTACATCACTAGACAGAGTGTCAGAGGTAGGAGCCTGTTATGTTTGGAGAAGTGTTTAAATTAGGATTGTCAAACCTATGGCCTGCAGGGCAAAACCAGCCCACCAGGGGGTCAGTGTTATTTTCATTTAATTCAAAACTGTACGTTTGTATTGAAACAAAGGGAAACATTTGAAGTTACTGTTGTCTACGGGTCCTCCGGCTCTGATTTCCCGTAGTGTAATTCAGAAAACAATCTGAGGAATGATTAACCTGAAAATACCTGATGATACCTCCTTCTCCAATCCACACATCAGATAGACATTTCTCTTTGGACCAGTTGGAAAAGTTACAGAGAGGTTCTGCATGAGTAAACTGTCATATAACACAGCTGGTTGACTCTGACAAGTAGCAGTGATGTCATACTCCTCCGATTACTGTCTTTACAGTCCAGCTGCAGCTCTGTTTATACTAATCACTATATTATTTATTTTCTATAAAAGGCACATGAATGTGTTTTAATTCCGTTTTCAGCTCTCTGATCACATCCAGGTTAGAGTGTGTGGACATTAGTCATCTTTCACACAGCTTCCTTTGTGCTGACTCAGTTGAATTGGAGCTGCTGGGACTCGTTTTGTTTTTATTGAACTGAATGATATTGGCAACAAGGGGTTTTATTAAAGATTTATTTCTAATTATATCCCCAGATTTCATTAAAAATCTATATATCAGAGTATATCAGAAGTGACTCGCAACCAAATGTTTTTTTATTTTGAACCATGATGTTTTAAAGGTGCAGTGTGTAAGATTTGGTGACATCTAGTGGTGAAGTTGCATGTGGCATCCATCACCTCACCCTTCCCAGCATGCAGGAGAACCTATGATAGACTTCAGTTGTCATTAACACTCAAATGGCGTTCACTACGTCTACTCTGTGGCTACTGTAAAAACATGGCGGCCCCCGTAGCGCGGCCCTGCTCCTCGTGTAAATATACATTAATGGGCTCATTGAAGGGTAATAGAAATAAAATAAAACATTGAAAACTTCATGACTTTGTGAAACAATAATAATATAATATTTGCAGAAGTGGAAAGAAATCAACCAAAATCACTGCACCTTTAACCCCAGACGCCCCAGAATCCTTTCACATAAGACCTGTTTTTCCGTTGTTACATGACACAACAGTCTGTCGGCCAAAACACTGCAACATCTGGAGCTAATCGAGTCAGATCAGCACAGATGTGGAGCGGTGAGGTCAGGAGGATACTGGGAGAGGACGGTGCGCGCAGGTGGAGGACAAAATGCAAAGTCAGTGGGAATAATGGGGAATAATGGGAGTCATTAGAAGTGATTGTGAATTTGTGTAACTGTCAGGTCACACATGCACAATCAGTCTGTCTCCTTAAAACAAGGTTTTCTGACAATCACTCCCTGTTACACACAGTTGCCTTATTTCCCCTCAGGAGAACAGCAGAGTGCCTGGAGTTGGCACTGACATGTTACTGTAGGACCAGCACTGGAAAATCCATCAGTGTCACTGGAGTGTGTTTGTGTGCGTGTGTGTGTGTGTGTGTGTGTGTGTGTGTGTGTGTGGTGGGGTGGGGGGTTGTAAACAGTGGAGCCACACAGAGAGGGAGGGAGGGAGGGACAAGGCAACATGCCGACTCTTTCCTCGAGATAGAAGGAAACTGGGCTTGGAGGATACATTTGCTGTTGACCTACTTGGCAAAACGTTTTGGCAGAGAACAGAAATGAAAACAAGGTTTACATAAAAAAGCGGATGTCAGAAGGTAGAAGTATTCTGCCAGCATCCAACAACAACAGCCTTCATTGTCGGTCTTTATATTTGCTGACAATTTAAAGTCCCACTCAGGAAAA
>JAFBJT010108190.1:33216-51956 GCA_016785325.1 Chascanopsetta lugubris
GTGTCTCTGGGGTGTGTTTGTGGGCGTGTGTGTGTGTGTGTGTGTGTGGGGGGGTGTGTGTGGTGGGGTGGGGGGTTGTAAACAGTGGAGCCACACAGAGAGGGAGGGAGGGAGGGACGAGGCAACATGCCGACTCTTTCCTCGAGATAGAAGGAAACTGGGCTTGGAGGATACATTTGCTGTTGACCTACTTGGCAAAACGTTTTGGCAGAGAACAGAAATGAAAACAAGGTTTACATAAAAAAGCGGATGTCAGAAGGTAGAAGTATTCTGCCAGCATCCAACAACAACAGCCTTCATTGTCGGTCTTTATATTTGCTGACAATTTAAAGTCCCACTCAGGAAAAGTCAGTGTCTTTGATGACATTAGTCGTTTCCTGTTTAAGTTTATGGAAATACATGTTTTGCTTTGTTTGCATGAAAGCTTCAAAATCGTCCAATCGAATCAAAAAATATGAATGATGATTTTAAATGATAAAGGCTCTGATAAAGGCTCAGACTGTAACATTCAGTGGCGTCTTGTGGTCAACTGAGATATTGCTGCTGATTGGTCCCCGTCCCTTCACCAGTGTTTAGGAGAGTGCAGTTAAATGGCCCTCATGGAATCCATACGTGCCAAAGTCAGTGTTTGATTTGTTTATTCTCGGCTTCTGTGGAGACTTGGCAGGAGGACCTGCTCTGGTGTAGACATAAAGGGATCACTCTAAGTCTTGGCCTCACATGATTACTCTCTAATGAACACACAGTTTGTTATATATTCTATTTCTGCTGAAAATATTCTCAGCACTGCCCCTTTAAATATTGACCTCAAATGAGGGATCAGGTCAAATATTTAGGGTCCATCTTTGGACATGCAGATTAGATGTTGATTCAGCATAAATGCATTTTAAATAAGGCCACATGCTGCTGGTTATTCACAGAGGATAGAAGCCAAAGTCAGGGATCTGCAGCAGTGTCTGCATGGCCTCATCTTCATCATCATCATCATCATCATCATCATCATCACCACCATTCATAAATCAAATCAAAATATAGATTGAGGATCCATTCATGGTCATACATGACATCACAACAGAGGATATGAACAGAGCTGACCTCATGAAAAATAGAGAAACAGGAGACCAACCCAAATAACACTGCATATTTACTTTCTGCCTTAAAGGTGCAGTGTGTGGGGTTTAGTGATATCTAGTGTGAGGTTGCAGGTTGCAGCCAGCTCACCCTCCCATTCAGAACCTGCAGGTATAGCCCCCAGTTATCATTCTAACTCAGAAGATGCTTTGTTTGTTGATTGTGAGCCACTGTATAAACATGACGGAGCAACATGGCGGCCTCTATGGACAGTATACCTGCTCCTGGCGTAAACACAAAGGGTAAATCACTACTATGCTACCGAGAACAACCGTTTGCATTTACGACAACATCAGTACAATCATATCCCTGTATCAATTTCAACTCAATCTTACACACTGGACCTTTAATATGCTTAAGTAAGAATGCACCAGCAGAGACAGGTGGGTGACTGGAAATCAAACTTCCAAACTCAGTGATGATAAGAGTGATTGAGGTCAACATCCTCCTCATCCATCCCTATATCTAGCTCTGTGGGGTCACGTGTTTCGGGTCACTCACTTGTCTAAAACAAAGTAGAGATCAAAGCCTCCAAAGCAGGAGGATGAGCCGGCCTGTCTCCTGCTCCGCTCCGCTCCAGCTTCTCCCGCGGGGAGAGCCACCAGTGCAGCGGCCAGCACCACTGGGACCCAGGCGCTTCTCCTCCAGCGGCACCAACTCATTATTCCAGCACAGGAAGACCTCGCACAGACGGGGTGGTGAGTGAAACGTGGACGTTGTGGGTGAACTTTTTAATCCTCCTTGCAGCTCGAGTCCTCCACGGTGCAAGGTGTCTTCAGCAGCGACAAGGATGAGCAGTAATCCAGGGGAGAGCAGGGAGCCACAGGTGGTGGAGGAGGACAGAGAGGACGCATGGGTGATGTGGCTCTGAATGTGTCTGTTGTTTGGGTTTGTCTCATCAGGGTCCAGAGCCTGGTCTGCAGAGGCACAAGTTGCTGCTGCTGCTGCTGCTGCTGCTGCTGCTTAATGTTGATGATAAAGACATGCAACTGATCCCCGGACCCTGGATGTCTTACATCTCTCTCTCTCTCTCTCTCTCTCTCTCTCTCTCTCTCTCTCTCTCTCTCTTCTCTCTCTCTCTCTCTCTCTCTCTCTCTCTCTCTCTCTCTCTCTCTCTCTCTCTGTAGTGGAATTGGTCATGATGAACACAATACAGTGGAAACACCCTGCCCCCTCGTGGTTATACGTGGCTACATCCTACAACCTGTAAGACCCTAAGTAAGCCCCCCCCCCCCCCCCCCCCCCCACACACACACACATTCTGATAACCCCCACACACACACACACACACATTCTGATAAATTGTATTTGATCTATATTTGTGAGATTTATGTAACTGCATTGAAAATATTTTTTTGCCATATCTCCATGAATTGTTCTTCCCATGTATTTCAAACCCTGTTTTACTTACCAGTTCCAGATTAGATTCATTTTAGGGTTCAGATAATAATTACAAATTTAAGTGTGGTGGCTGTGGTATTGTATTTATACGTTCTGTATATTCCGTTACATGTTTTATTCCAATGTACATTTGTATTTCACTCTCTCTCATACAATTTAGTTCCCATGAGCATTTACTTTACACATAATCTGCTTCTCTATTGCCCTGTAACCTGCACAAATATAGTTATCAATCATTATGCACTTTACTGTTTATTGGTACGTTGGTTGGATGCCACACATCTTTTTGTTGTTCTGTACTTGTGCTGTGCATTGACATTGATTATGAATCTAATTCATTTTCATTTCACAACACCCAAAACCAGATTCTCCTGTATATACTTGAGGCCATCAGAAACAATGACTTCCTGCATCACTTTCCTACAGCACCATAAATTACACAGGGTACTGACGGGTCATTCCTCTTGTGGACTCTGTACACACATTCCTTTGGGTCAAACACTGACACACAGTCGTCCGGGAACATCCTGGGGGTGGAATACCTGCAAGCACCAAGAGACACAGCAGACACAGAACATGTCAGTCACTACACAGATACATGTCTTATTCATGCACTGTAAAGCAGCTGTACGTACGCAGCACAGCATCCCTCGCAGGTGCAGTCCATGCATTGGCTGTTTCTCCAAGAAGATCCCATTTCGTGCCATGACAAATCATGGGGGTCCTGACAACGTGTCATGCCTGGAATGATTTTGCACCTGTGAATATTTACTCAAATGGTGGATGCATGTATCACATCTGTACTGTATGTCCTTAGCTTCTGTTTTACCTGGTTGAGCAGCAAAAACACTGCACTGAGCATCTATCAGTGGCAGGAGGCCACACAGCAGCACGACCACGGACAAAGATTTCTTCACAAAAACACAGAAACAAACAACAGTTTTGTTTCGATCATATTGCCAAACCATGCATCTGTGAATGCAGACACGTCTGAAAAGGCAAGGGGTGAAAGCAAAACAAATCATTTGACCATATTTTAAAAACTTACCATTGTGGCGGTGTCAGGCTTTTCAGATTTGACAGATGTCTCTGTAAGAAGCTGTGAATAAACTGTCGCTCTCGCTCTTTTCAACTGTTTGTCAGAGAAGACCTTTGGAATTAAATAAGGAGATGGGAGGAGCAGTCATTTGACTGGTAGAGGTCATCAACTCGTGTTTGTATTTTAACAGAAACAACAAGGATCAATGAGAAAATACAGTGCATTAGAAAACATAACATTTCACGAATATATCATAAATGAATGAATTGCTCATTAATTTATGAACATGTTAACATGTTCAATCCTTTGAGCATGTTAACATGTAAAATAAAAAATAAAGTTCGACCAAATCGTCCATAGCTTGATGCTTGTGAGGATTGCCAGTGTGTGGCAAGACTGCGGCATGTGTGCTGTGGCAACCTCTGTGTCCACATTAATGCAACTCTCCCACTAAAAGCTAAGCTTAAAAGAGTCTGAATCTGAAATTGCAAGTAGAACAATCTCTGATCTGTCTTGACTAGAAGGTTACAGGCTCGCTGGGGTGAGTCAAACTGTCTTGCTTGAAGTTGTGATTAGGCGTTTGTCAGGCCTTGTCAGGGCTGTTGCATCAATAGGAGAGGTCAGCTGACGCGGGTCACAACCTCTGTTGATTAGTCTGTAGTGAAATCATCCAGGGGCGGATTCAGCTGAGTGCAGTTAACCTGAGTGCCACCACCTGTGACATTTCCTGACATGAAAACACACTCGTGTAGAGACCACATTGGGTAAAGACCTGCGTGTCCAGTGAGCAAGGCGCGATACCACACAATGTGTCTGCAGAAAACCCCTGTGATCGATGGAAACAGGAGAAAGCACTTTTGTCACAGGCAACGCAGTCCTCACTGCCTCTCCTCACTCAGGAAGGTCTGTCCTCCCTGCTCCACAATCCGGTTTGGCCTCTGGAACAGCCAGTCGGCCGTGAAACAAAGCAGAATTCATTAAAGGTGCAGTGTGTGCGATTTTGGTCATTTCTGTCACTTCTAAAAAATATGACAAAACCATTACATACTGACATTTTTATGAATTCATAATCACCTAAATGTTTTATTTTTGAATAAATACTAAATGAGCCCATTACTGTATATTCCCATGAGGAGCCGTTCCTCTCTATGGGGGCTGCCATGTTTTTACAGAAGCCTAGAGTGGACTTACTTAGCAAGGTTTAAGTGGCGCTAATCCAGAGACTCCCCCGACTTGAACCTTTATCAACAAAGACTCACATCTTTTTCCATGAGTCTAAAAACTGCTAAAACTGCATATTATCAGAATGAGATCAGCAGTGGCACAGATGCACGCAGAATGTTTTTAGCTTTTAATTCACTTCTCTCTCCGCCTTCTCCTCCCACTCAGCTCACCTCTGATTTGTTTGCCTCCCACTTTGCTGAGAAGGTCTCGACAATCAGTTCTCTGAGCCTGATCAACCCATCGCACGACCTGCAAACAAAATCACCTCATTTACAACAGTCTGAAGTTGAGGCCTCCAAGCTTCTGCCATTGAAGCCAGTGACACTGCAGCAGGGTCAGAGTGGGATTTGAACCAATAACCTTTGCACATACTGTGCTGGACCCTGTCCTAGCCTGTAGATGGAGACAATAAGATTCAATTTGATTTAAAAACCGTAATTATTGGTTATTGGCCGTGGGTTCGAATCTAGCTGAGGGTATGATCAAAAGATCAAAGCACACCCTATGTCTCCTTTAAAACTTCAAACAGCTGGTAACGTGTGGATGAATGGAAGAAAAATCGCTGTGTTCTTCTTCACGGCCCTCCTCCACCATTACTGGCCAAATGTTCCCCAGCTTAGAAATGATTCAACTTTACATCAGTCCATTCTGAGATGCTACAAAAACATGGCAGCTTCAGTAGAGGACCAACTCCTGATGTAAATACAAAGGGCACATTCTAATGAAAACAATGAATACATTAAGATGATAATGCACACATGAAATATCAACATCAATTTTCATCAAAATCATAAATGTGTATTTATCAAATTTCCATGTCAACAACATTTCTAACAAATAAGCAACTAAGAGTAAATATAGTAAATAAAATAGAATTGTAATAACAACTGAGTTGGTTAAAATAGATCGGGTTCATTTTATACCCATTTCTGTGGAGTATGTGGACGGAGTAAAACAATCCAGATCTGAAATACCCTGAACTCCAGTCCTGGTTTTGCTCCTTTCACTGACGCGCCACAAATGGGGTTGCCAGTTTCGTTGGAGCACAGCTCCCCCTGTTCTGTTGTTATGGAGGCACAGTGAAAGGAAGGACGCAGGCCAAAACTGGCAACAAATCGTGAAACAAAGGGAGGAGAAACGTACGCAGCGTAAATATTTGCGTTTTCCTTCAGATGGGAATTTTATAAGAAGAATATGGCTCATTTAATATTTTCTTCTTGCCAGAGGAGTTGAAAACGTCTCCACGACGATGTTGTATTATGCGAAAAGGTGAGCAGTACCACACAAGTACACAATACAGGCGGCTAGTGGTTAGCATGCTATGCTACTATTAGCACGGAGGGCCAGCCCACACACTTTCAATAACAAAACTGGACGCGTTATTTCTCGTGTAATTGGCTCTTGTTTATCGTCGTAACAGTCAGACCAGACACCCAACGGTGATTCGTATGATACGAGCAACAGAGAATGCGGAACATGTTAGCTATGTGTCATAGTCGCCGTGTACAAAGCACCTGCAAGTGCTGCTTAGGAACCTCCTGTGCTGTCAGAACCACCACCCACAAATGTGTATAGACATCAGTGTTAAAATGTGTTCCTAATAGATTTTCCGTCCACTTATTAATAGTGTTTGCTTTCAACAATATTGTATTGGCCTTGAATACTTCTGAATTATACGAATACCCATGTTCTTAATTGCATGGGCTATGCTACTACTACCACCACAACATCATCTACTCTTATTGTCACTTCTAATTATTATAGTTATGATGGTAATGCTAATAATAATAACAATGAAGTTATGGTGACGTTTTCGAAATAGATTTTTATGCTAGTTTTGAGAATCAAATTATCATAAAATTACGTGCGTGCTATGGGACTTTCTATACACTTTAAGTATATGTTTACATCATTATTGTAGTGTGTAAAGTATATGTAAAATACAATTTTCCTTTTTAATCAGTGGAGATGTAGTATAAAGTGAAGCAGACTCCTTTTTAATCAATTCATTAACAATGGAAGATACTGTAGCCACACAGAATAGATGTTTTTATTATGTCACAGTGAGTCCTCTTATCAGAGGTTGTCTTGTTGGGCCACCTTGTTTTTTTTACTTTAGCCCAGAATGGACAAACTAAACACTTTTGAGTATTGTTGATTTCTGTCCAAATCTTCAACCTTGAATTTGTTAGGATTTTACTTTTAGAAACAAAATTCTACAAATTTCAACACCTCTGTTGGACATTTGAATTCAAAATGACTGTTGCCGTAGTGCAGTTCAACCTTATAGTAGTCAATCAATTGATTTCATTGATTTCATTGAAAATAATCATCATTACAAGTTTATACATGTGTTTATAGATTGCATTCTAAATGTAATATGCTCTGTCTGTTTTATTTTGAAGGTAAAGAAAGGAATTCACTGTTCTCTCAGCTGGTCTCACTTAACAAAACTGTATCTGCTCTTCCTCCTCCCAAAGTCTCTGATTCCACACAAGTCGTTGAGCCCCTCTCATGGCCCTCGGGGCCCAGGAAAAGGATGCATCGCAGCATGGATAAAGATTTTCAGATATCAGCTCGGAAGATGGGCACGTCGCTGCTTTTCCAGCTGTCTGCTCATGAGAGAGAACTGGACTTGGTGTTTCTTGACCACAGCTATGCCAAGCCATGGAATGCTCACCCAGATGCCAGCAGTGCTCGGCCCACTAGGACTCTATTTGTCACCCCTCGTCGTCAGACTGAACCCTTATCGTGAGTCCAAAAGTTACTTTCTATAACTGCAACGATGGACACCAGACATCAGTTTGGCGTTGTCATTAAGGATGCACTCTGTCCTAGCTTGTAAAATCATCCTCTGATTTTTGATCCTCATACTGACCTAATATTTTGTCTTTTCTGCAGAGACTCAGAATCTCTAATTGACGTGGAAACAGTCACACCAACACCTATTCCTCTATATGACAACCAGAAAGCTCTTAGTGTGATGAAGGAGTGTGAGCGACATGTCCTGTTTGCCCGCACAGTTGCTGAGAGCCCTCCTCCCCCTGATGACTGGGAGGAACATTTAAATAAGTAATCTTACATACACTGCTTCACTTGACTTAAAATTGAAAGTGTCTCTGTTATTGTTTTAACATGATCACTGTTATTGTTTTCCAGGACTGGGTGGTCAGTGGCCCAGAACAAACTGTTCAATAAAGTTTTGAAAGCATTACAAGCTGAACGCCTTGCTCGTCTGGCCAATGAAAATGTAAGTTGAACAAATTCCATCAAATTTTGTTGTCAATAGCTTTATTTTTAAGGCGCACACAATATTGCATTATCTCAACTCTATTGTTTTTTTGTGTGTTTTTTTCACAATGTATGTTTAATTTATAGCTGTAACGTGCACTCTGCTGCACTGTAACTGGTTCTCTTCTGTGATTTCTCTCACTAAGGCTTCCAATGAGCCAATCTTACGGAGGATAGCAGTGGATAAGTGTGCCAGAAAAGTGCGGCACGCATTAGCCAGCGTGAACTGGGACACCAAACTAACACAGTGGTTACACACCACCATGATCGAGTCCTTAAGCCTGGCAATGCTGGCTGCCTATCTGGATGTGCTGCAGACACTCAAAAGCAAGGTAGTATATATCAACAATAGAGTAAAGAGTGACAGGTGTATATTTTCAGACCTGTGCTGTAGGGTCTGTGCCCCCTGATTCTTTATCACCTGTCTCTCTTTCACTCTGTGTCTGGGCAGTTGCCGTCGCTGATCGACAGGATGTTGATGCCTTCAGCAAAGACTGGTGCTCCGAGTGCAGAGGCTCTGTCGTTGTTGCTGAAACGGCCATGGGACCCCGCTGTTGGAGTTTTGTCTCAAAACAAACCGGTAAATTGAAATTATTTTCTACAATAAAGAAAATAATGATATAATACTGTTGTCTTTGTGCGTCAAATGTATAATATTGAACCCCTGCCTGATTTCTAACACGTTTCAGAGCAAGCTGCCTGGATCCCCCCTCATCTTAATCGCCCCAACAAGCCCAACCTATCCTGCCCTCCCTACCTCGCGACGAATGAGATTCTGGCAATCACAGCTCTCCTGTTTAGGAAAGGTCTGAGGTCTCTCCTAATTAAATTTGTCTTTCAATCAGGAATACAGTGTAATTTATTCTGTTGGGTTTGTAACAGCTATCTGTTTCCAACTCAGGTCATACCAGTCCACACTCATGTAAACAGTGGTGCAAATATTAGTATTACCCAGTGTCTGGAACACATGTTGGGTACCGTCAGAGCCAAGGTCATGGAGGTAGGTTGCTATGTTCTTGCTTGATTCTCATGTGGCTGGTTTCAATGTATGTACTAGAAATATTTTTATTGTGTGGTAGTCTGTCAAATAATGGTCTTACTATTTCAACAGAATCACTTTTCATTTGATGATGTTAAGCAATAATTTCACATTGCAGTGCCACTCACTTAACTTCAATGTGGACCGAGTCGCAAATGTGAAATATTCTATTCCTCACTTGTTTTTAACTCTGTAAGTCCCTTTGTTGTCGGGTCCAGATTTGACCATCATCTAATTGTTATTGTGTCTGTAAAGGAAAACTGTAAAATTAGATCCAACATACTATTGATCATACTTGACTATATGTGTGATATTTCTGCAGTTGTATTAATTATGTATTATGAATTTTATCTGCAGGTTCACAGTCACTTCCCTCACAAGCCCATCATCCTGGTTGGCTGGAATGCAGGTGCTCTCACTGCCTGTCATGTAAGACTACTCTAAAGTTATATTTGGGTTAATGCAGATTGCCAATGATTCTGCTCTTTAGTTATGAAAAAGAAAAACCGTCATGATTTTATCCTTTTTAATTGAAGGTATCTCTTATGGAGTATCTGACTGCAGTGGTGTGTCTTGGCTTTCCACTGCTCACAGTCAATGGGCCAAGAGGGGTAAGTTCTTCCATTCATATGTATTCTCTGCCTCCACGCTGGTGACTGTAGTCGCCAGGGGCACTGTGGCTCGTCTGTCTGTCAATTTGCTGCTCCTGTTTTGTAGGATGTGGATGACCCGCTGCTGGACATGAAGACTCCAGTGTTATTCGTTGTCGGACAGAACGCTTTGCAGTGTAGTATAGAAGGTATGGAGGAGTTCAGAGAGAAGCTGAGAGCAGACAACAGCATGGTGGTGGTTGGAGGAGCTGACGACAACCTCAAGTTAGTAACACATGCGTAAATGTGTCAGTCAGAATGTGAAGATCTTAATCGCATTCATCGATGACACTAGATTTGTTCCCTCTACAGAATCAATTCAGCAAAGATGAAAACGGGTGGGCTAACGCAGACCATGGTGGATCGCTGCATTCAGGTTTGTACTCATCTGATTAACTTTTCTTTGTGGAGTGAATGTTCTTTCTGTTACTCCGCTGCAGGCAAACCTTTGGTCATATATATATATATAAACACCACAAATAAAAAATAAGTGTGCCATTTAACCTGCTTAACAATAGTGCATTTGCATACAATAAAAGGCTTGGTGAGCTTACACCGACTTACATCTTTCCGTTATCCCAAATGACTATCCTGATGAGTATTTTACCGTCTCTTGCGCTGTAATGGGGGCCTGGGAAACCCCAAAGTATATTTTTAAAGATAAAGCAAGTCCAATTTAACTTAGATATCTTTCCCAATATCAGAATCAGTTTACATAGTTTTTCTACGGCATTAAGAGTGGTGAATTGAATATATTGACCTTTTTGCTTTCTCTCAGCTATTGTTACATCCAGTATCAAAATGTTTCCTAGAATGTCCGTTCAAATTGTTTTTGTCATAGAATGTTTGAATTGTCATTAGGGAGCTCTGTCGTCATTCTGCAGCAGGCATCATCCAATGCATTTTGTCCCATATACAGTATCTACCTGATTATTCCACTGACCAATCATTTGACCTATTGGTTTCCTGCCAATATTATACCTTTTCAAAAAGCATCGTCTTTCCCCCTATACTGAACTTCAGGACGAGATTGCTGACTTCTTGTCCGGCGTCCTCACAAGAGCAGAGGGCCACAGTCATGGCTCAGGGGAGATGAGGGACCTGGACACAGAGAAGAAGAAAAGGCCTCGACGTGAGCTTCCCTTTGACATGGAGAGAGGACGACCTTCCTCCCCTGCACTTAGAGTTCCCATCTCACCATCAGGTTCAGAGGTCAGTTACAAACATTTACAGTTACAAACATTGACAATTACAGTTTACATGGACAACCACACCTGCATTTGTTTATGTGCAGACATACTTTACACTTTCCATTATTTTATTCTATATATTTCATATATTGTCTCACGCCACAAGAGCTACTGCATTCTTAATTGAATCTGTATAATGGATTCTAGAGTGATACCTCGCTCCTGTGCTAGTCTGACACTGAAATATCATAGAACCCCTGGAAAATGATTGTAAGCAAATAGGAATCCTATTTAATCTGATATATTTATGGACACATTTCAGTTTAATGTTCTAATGTATTATTGTTGTTGTCATGATTTAAATAATATATATATTTTGCATTTGAGTAGGATTTTATGAATACATAAGTTGTTTAGATGATTTTAGGTTGCTTTCATTCATAGTTAGAGAAGTTAGTGTAAATAATCATTGACTTCATACTGTTCTTCCATGCATTCTTTAAATTGGCTTGGTTGTTAAGCAATACACCCAGCAGATGGCAGCAAACTCTAAGTTTTTGACATAAACAATGAAGTTAGGGGAGGTTGTGAGAATGTCCCTGTGTCCCAGCAAGGGCTGCAACTAACTTGAAAATTGGTTAATCTGTTGATTGTTTTACAATTGATCAATTAACTAGATCAAAAGACAAAACCTACTGGTTATCATATCCTGTGATTCATTTGAAAAACGGGATTTGATAGCACTCTTTCAAGTTACTCGCAGAGTAACACGGACTGTATATGTCAGTAAAACAGACAATCCGATGCATTATCATCTATAGTGCATTCAAGGCCCTAACTTCAGAAAACATGCCATGCCATATCATATCACAAATTCACATGAATCACACATCACATTCATTTCTAAAGTTGCGCAAATGAGCCTTTGTAGTTAATGAAATGAGCGTATCATATCATATTGATTGGCTATAGATTTTCTAATGGATCATGTTTCTCAGGATCTGTCAAGCGTCTGCAGCAGTCCCACCTCAAGTCCCAAACCCAAGACGTCTGGTCTGTCTCCAGCACAAAAGTCCAGTCTGATCACAGCCACTCAGCTCCTGAAGACACATATGCAGCGCTCTGGCACTGTGCTCACTCACAAGCAGGCTCAAGGTTAGTGTGCCACCACACTTTAACTGTGGATGCATTGAAAATGGACTGAGTGAGCACTCACATTCACCTACATGTGCAAAGTCATCAAGGTACCTGTGTGTACCCAGCTCTCACGTGTGCCCCAACTGTTTATCTAAACCTGTTCAAATGAGTCATTCACCTCAACTTCTGCTAAACTTTACAAGCTGACAAGGCGTGGGTGGTGTGTGAAAGGGGAAATTCATTGTAGATAAACATTTTTTCAAAGAGGAAATCACGTCACGACATCTGATGGGGCAGGATGGAAAGTGACTGAAATACTCTCCTCTCATCCTCTTGTCTCTTCTCTTCCTTCAACTTTCCTTTCCGGCTTTTCTCCGATTCATTCCAGCTCAGTTTGCTGCTTTTATGAAACAAAACATGCTTGTGAGGAAAAATCTTCCTCCTGGCACTCCTCCTTGTATCTTTGGTAAGTATCTATCCCTCTTCCTTTCTCCTCCCTCTGTCTCTTTACTCCTTTCCTGTGCTGTAATTATCTCTGGATGTCGCACACTATAACGCAGCTCTGCATTAAAGACCCCGTTGTCATGTTTTGAATATGACATTTCTTAGACTTGGTGAGGAACACCCCAGGCTTGTGTTGCCTCAACTGCTTATTTGATATCTGTGTTTTTGTGTGTTTGTACGGTGCAGTGCCAGTAACCAGTGACCAAATGGAGGGCCTTGACCGAGATGAGCCAAGGTCCCACGTCAAGAGGAGGCAGACGCCAAGTCCTACACAGAGCAAAGCCTCCAAGCGAGCAAAGATCAAGGTGACCATTGTTTCCCAAAGTGAGTCAGCAGGTGGCGCCATCAGCTCTGCCACACAGGAAGGTACACAATTTCATATTATCATATCCGCACTTACATCTGAGAAGGAAGATTGTACTTGAGCTGTTATTCTTAGACATTGGGAAACCTTTCTGTGCTTTTCTGTTGAAGTCATGAGTGAAAAATGTATTTTTGTACTCTTGTAAATTAGTCTATCGTAAAACTATTCAAAACCATGAGTATACACACCTGCAATGCATGACCATCCTGTGTTTCCCTATGTTGAATGATTCCCTCATGATAGTCTACTCTCTCCTTGCAGCGAGTGTCTCTGGGAAGCCTCTCACAGTGACAGTGGGACAGACTGTGGCTGGAGCCAAGGAGCTCTCAGGACTTCTCACAGGCCAGCGGTAAGCGAGCGGGCTTGGCCACACACCGTCACATTCCGTATAGTGCACTTAAAGCCCTCACTGAGCCCACACTCACAACCTCCCCTCCCACCCAGTTGGACAAAAGTGTTGCTGGTGCAATAGGATTGATAAGTGGTGTACTCGGAGTTTGGGAGCCGAGTGACGGCCACACAGCACTTGCTGGGGTAGCTCTTGAGTAGAATGGTGGTTATGTGTGTCACTGCAGGTCTGGTAGTCTCTCAGAGGTGTCTGGTGCCCTGTCCCCAGGCTCCAGCTCATTCAGCAGCGTGCAGCCTTGCATGGTGTCAGGGTCCTCCACACCAGTCCAGGCGCAAGCTCCGGCTACTGCCCAAGGTATCTCTGTCCTGTCCTGCCCTGCCCTGCACGCCTGTTTGCACTCTTAAGTGTGCAGCTAATCACAGCGCAGTCGCCTCAACACACAGCGCAGCTCTCGCTGCTTGTTAAGAGTGACATTTAACTTTTGAACACTGGATAACAGTGTATGAGGAAACCATAAAGAAACAAACATCATTGATTACCTCTTGCGCCATTGCTGTCTATCACTGTCCCAAACCTTACCCTGTGGACATGACCTTCATGTGGTGTGTTTGTGCGTGTGTGTCCATCTTGTTCAGAACTGTGTTGGGCTTGGAAGGCAGCAGTTTGTTGAACCATGATTTGTTGTGATAAGATTCACTTGGCAGTGGCTTCACCCAGATTTCAGCCTCACTGATCGATTGATTCTGTGTTTGTGAACAGCGCCTTCCGCCAGCAGTCTGCTCCAAGGTCTAAGTTTCAGTCTTCAGGAGATCATCACCAAAGCTCCTAGCCTGCCGTCCACAGCAACCAACACAGGCAGCACCCAGGTACATGACTGACTGTTGTAACATTGCATTAAAACATGAAGGACTGTGAGGAAAATGTTACTTATTCAGGTTGAATTGGGGTGTAGTTGTAGAGCGAAGCACAGACCTAACTGAATGCTCACTGCTGTGGCTGGACAGTGTAAACATCGTTCAGTATAACTGATGTAAATATACCTCAGTCTCAATTGAGGTTTTCAATCTATCATTTAACCAATACAGTGCGGCTCATGCTGCATTTTTGTGTGTAAACCTGCCCTGCGACAAAGTTTGTTTACAGTCTGTTATGGCAGACACAGCTAGCTCTGTTTACTCCGATTATATTATTGTCTGATTTTATGTAGACTGTGTAAATGTGACTGTAAATCGGTTGCTGTTTCTGCTTCATTCACAAACATACATACACACACACACACACATAAACCGTACACACGCGCCCTCCACACAACAGACACACTCACTTGTAGTGGAGGACAGACAGCCATTTTTTGTATGTAGACACATATTAGGCACACATGCTGTCGACAACCATGATGTATGAAACAAAATCTTTCTATTATATCTCATCAAAGTCTTGTACATTTCACTCTCCACAAAACAAACATTGGTTATCATCCTCACTGATGATCTCTTTACAACATCCATATATCATAAATGGTGATATATACTATTCCCTTTCATGCCTCACATTATACTGAAATATACATTTCAGGCCATACCACCCACCCCCACTCAAAGCACAAACTGGCCTTTATTTTAGTTTGCATTGTTTTTCCTATGCTATAGTATTACTATGATGCATTATGCAAATCTCTGCCAGTTGGATTTTAATGTTTTATGTAGGAGCTCAGTTTATTGTAGACTTACGCAATCTCCTATGTTTACAGGAAACACACAAGAGTAAAGAGAAACTCATATGGCTTCTTCTTGATCATCTCACTATCAATCATGTAAACTAGCCAGTTGAATCTAATGATCCAAAACATATATTAACAGAGTTTGGCAAAATGTCACAAAAACAGTTTAATCTTGGTGTATGTATTTGAAAGGCAGTAAAGATGAATCGTGCACGCACAGGTTCACTGATGGAGGATGAAATCCACCCTCAGTCTGTTGTTAAGAGGAAACCTTGAACCTTTTGGGTTTTCTTTCCTCTTCTTACCCTCAGGCTGCTTGTGGGAAGCCCCAGGGTCAGGTCCTGAGCACTGTCGGCACCAGCAGCAGCACTCTGCTCCGAGCGGTGCCCGTGGTCACCACAGGGGGAGTGGCTAAAACCACCGCCATCCATCAGCTGCTCACCAATGGCGGTCTGGCCAAACTTGCCAGCAGCTTGCCCGGCCTGGCACACATCACCAATCAGGCCGCTGGTATGTCTCGAACTGCCAAAACACGACGTCCACGTTGAATGCCCAGGGTTCATTCATCCATTGTTTTGGAAACATCAGATCAGGACGTCTGTAGGCCAGGATCAAATGTGGTGAATCATAGAGGACAGTGCTGTCGACCTGTGTGTAGAGAGAGAGAGAGAGAGCGAGAGCCTGACTGCCGTTTTCTGAGTCAGATGTGCAGCTGAACAGCATCTGAGTTCATTTCAGCAGCATGGTAAAATGACTTCATGTTAGAAAACAACCTAAGGGTACATGTAAGGTCAGATTCCTCAGTTTATGTTCTTTACATGTCGAATATAGATTTATGAAAACATCGGATTCAGGAGAATCAAACACAGAATCATTGTTGGTAAGGTTGACCAAACTGCTTTTGTTTGTGGGAGCTGTCATTTCATATTTGTTTATTTTGTTTGCTTTTTCACATTGTAATATTTTGAAACCCTACCAGTGAATCGCAGGCTTGTAATAACCGTAAACACGACCTCTGGCAGCAAAGCAATAAGAATGTGAGGCATTATTCAAGTTCTGTTATTGTTGTCACAATAAAGACTGGAATCAAACTCATTTTTTTTCCATTATGTGTGTGCGCTTCTTCTCCTGGTGTGAATCAGTTGCGATCGTCTCTCAACTAAACATACACATTTATTTTGACACCTCATTTTCACGTACCAACATGCTGCTAATCATTGAATCGGCTAAGCTAACCTCAGAGCAAAGGAGATGATCTGGCTCCCAAGTCGGCCATCATCGTCTTGGTGTGTTTTGGGGTTGGCCTGTTGATTCATTAGTGCTGAGCAGTCTCTTCTGTGTGTCGTCAGTAGGGCAGAAAGCCCCCACCTCTATAACGGTGACACTTCGAGGACCACAGCCCAGTAGAGTGGGATCAGTCAGCCAAGGTGGTGAGGCTGTGACCCCGACGCCCTCTCAGGAGCCCAAGGTGTGTTTCAATCAAGTGGCACAATTTGAACCTATTGTTTATTTTACTCATTCTATCTCCTGTGTGACAGCATGTGAATTTGTAGGAGCAATACTTTCAATCAAAGGCTGCAGGATGTCAGATTCACTGACATCTAGTGGTGAAGTTGCACATGTTTTCTTACTCTCCCTGTAAAGGATGTAGGAGGACCTGATTCAGTTTGCAACACTCAAAAGACTCATCGACCTTTAAAATAATACTGATAATTTGAATTCCGATTTCAGCTTTACTTATTTCAAGAGGTTGTTTCACTGAATATATAAGATTTTACATGTTTTTATCCAAATACACAAATAGGAAAATCATTTTTTCTTACATTGAAATATAATAATATGACGCTGATTCTAATAACCCACTCGATGACTGCAGTGACTTCCTCTGTGAACCATTTATCTTCATTTGCCCACAGAGAAGTCTTTGTACAAAGAGAGGCTGCTCTTCTAAAAATGTTCATCTGATTGTGGTTAAATATATCCTCTCTATTATTGCGCACACTGATGCTGTCGCCTGTACCAAGTCAAACTGTGCATGTCACGTATTTCATTTGACTTCCAAGAGATTAATATAAATAGATTCATTATTCCATTTGCCCTCTTGCAGCAGTGAAAGTCACGGCCCACTGCTTCCATCTGCTGGAACGCCCTGACGTGACCTGGTGCTGTTCTGGAAGGGTCCAGGAGGGGGGACTGCACCCCGCATGTGGATGAGACTGTACCTTCTCCGGAATCATGTCCTCCCCCCCCCCCCCCCCCCCCCCCCCCCCCCCCCCCCCCCCCCCCCCCCCCCCCCCACAACGCGCACAGCATCTGGCTCACAGCCTCCACAGGGACGGGAAAAGGCCATGGATGGTCATGGCTGAGCTGCTCCCTACATGCATGGGTGGGTAATGTGGACGCTGCAGTCGTGGACTTTGTGCTTCTTTCACCTCTTTAGTTTTAATTAGCAGATTGTGATATCAGGGTACACGCTGTTCTCTCTTGCACTGGGATGGCACCACGTCCCAGGAGAGATCACAGACCTCAACTATACTACGGGGTTTACTGATGCAGATGTATTTGTTTTAGGGGTGGACTTGTTATTGCCCAGGTCATTCGTATCTGCATTTTATTTTAACAATCAAGAATGTTAAAACAAACAATGTCTGACAAAGTCTAACGTTTGATAAAGGACAGTTTTGTGTTGGGGGTTCGTAATATTTCTAAATTCTACATTTGAAAGAAATATTTTCATTTTTAATGTAAGTGCATTTAACCACTGACATCACCACATTGAGAGACGTTGGCTCTGAAAATCCAACGTCAGTCTAACCCTCTAACCCTTCATTTAATTTCCTTTATCCTCATCTCAGCTACAATCTCTTGTTTATTACAGGCTTTTAAGAATATTCTCATAGATCTAATACAATTCATCATTACAGTAATCGTAGAATCATTATTTCACTTACTCTTGATATATGATAACTTCGCCATGACAACCAACTCAACCGTTTGTATTTCTCTAAATGGGGACGAGTGAGATTTGATTTCAAAGTTAATAAAATGTCTGTGCCATAGTTCATGTGCAGTGAGACTTTGAGTAATATTTACTGTGCACATAAGCTGCAATACATTTAAGGACAATATGTCTCAGTGTTCATCATAACACATATTTGTTAAATTCCCTGTACAACCACATGTTGTCTTACTGTATTTTTCCCCGTCTGTGCTGAGTCATCACTTCACTCTATATAGACTTGTTGTTTGACACGTTCACAGTAAAAACATGTTGTTTTGGACAGAGGACAGTCAACTGACTTCCTTCTTGCCAGTGTAAATATTTGGTTGGTGCAGCATTGAGCCTGCAGAGAGACTCGTCTTATTCAAAAATCAATGACAGAGATTACGCTCAGGCCTGGTAGTTACACCGTGGTGTTTACAGCAGCGACATCCACTCAGCCCACTCATCGCAGCACAAATCCTGTCTTCAATTCCACACATAGGCAGCAGTTAGATAAGAAATAGAGGGAAGAGTGTGTAGCTCTGCTCTTATATAAGCCAGGATGTGTATGTAATAGGCAGGGGCAGGATCACTGATGCTATAGTCACACAGAGGAACAACAGAGCTGCTGCCAGAGGCTCCTCATCAGTCCCCACACTCAAGTAAATGGTACACTGAATAGAATCCCAGCTGTGGTCAAAGATCCTGTGGATGTTAA
>JAFBJT010108190.1:53623-72780 GCA_016785325.1 Chascanopsetta lugubris
TGCGGTGCGCTCTGCCGTTCATGTGCAAATTTCCTTCTGCTGGCACCTTGCCTTGCCACCCGTGTTTCATCTCCATCTTTTGCTCTTGTTTGCGTTTCTCTCCCTCCCATTCGCCCGCTCCCTCGCCTCCCCCCCCTTCTCCCCGCACATCTCAGTTTACTCCTTTCCTCCCATCTCAATCATGCTTTCTTCTGTTAATTACCGGCAGCAGAGAGCAAGGTGGGACGCAGAAGATTTCTTTAATGCTAATTTTGTTTTTCCTGAAACCAGTCAACACTCTAAACACAACATCGGACTATAGATCTCTTTCCCCGTCTCCCCTTTGCAAAAAAAAAAAGGGGAAAAAAAGCCTCAAAATAACAACGCAATGACAAACAGTTGCGAGGAATGGTGTCACAGACTAATTGGCAGCTTCACTAGTCCCCGTTTAAACCACTTGGGGACACTGTGCATTGTTGGGCGAGCAGATGGCGGACAGATTTCAGTTTCATGGTACAAAGATGGAAAACTGCCTGACTATTATTTCACACGATGCTCTGGTGTCATGACTTACTGCTGAGGAGTTACTTTGCATCCTAGTGACAGCCATGTTCAAAGCATAACGTCACCGGTACGACCACTGACCGGTCAGGCGGGCGGGTCACTTGTGCCATGTGACCCAGGGAGCCATGTTGTGTCCGAACAGTCATCATCTTTGTTGTTGTTGCCATTTTAATGACAGCACCGATGACTCCACCCCTAGAAACCACTGCTCAGGATATCTGACGAGTTGCAGATACATACAGCAAACACTGGGTGGAGCCGTAACTCATCTAAGATTAACATCCAATTAGAGACTGTTAAGATAGGTAAATGCAGAGTGCCGATTCAGCACGAAAGCAGAGTGGATACAAAATGGCACCAAATCGTCACTTGTTGCGACTCTCACTACTACACAGGAACTATGGATCAGACTGAAAGTGAGCGCCCTCTGTTGGACCAGAACACAAAGTACGGATGTCAGTCGACACTGTTAAATGTTGACACTGAACCTTCGAATCTTAAATCTTCGTATAAAAAGTGACTTCTGCCGTTGTCCATGTGTGGCTGTGGTACAGCGCAAAGCAGGACGACTGTGGCACTGGCAACATAACTCCAGCAATTGAGCAGCAGAGGGTGCTGTTGCTCTCTGAAGAATGGCTACTAACCTAAGTCCTCAGCTGAGTTGTCATGTGTAATTAACTTTAAGTGCGCGGCTGCCTTGTTTACCCTACATGTCGTTTGTGCATCATTTGTGTTCACATGAGGTGTGTGTGCATCCGTGAGATGCAAATAGACTGTTTACATTCACCACCTTGCACTTTATTTATGGGCGTTTGATTACTGCGAGTCAATACGCTTTTGTTTGCGCGAGGCATTGCTCATTACACTGCACGCCACGAGTATGTACGTTATCATCTGAATAGAGCTCATTAAATCATATATGAATGTCAGCCATTCACGTATGAATCTTAATTAAAAAAATAAATAAAAGAGTTGTCTGCTCGTTGTAAGTGTATTCCAACTTGTCAGTATCACACCTACGTTTCCCCAACCAGTCTCTCCGTGCTCCATGCGCTGTCGCATCCACGTGAGCATCACGTCTGTGTTGTCTCCCTCCTCTAACTCACTCGTCACCATCGCTGGGCTCAAACAAACCCACTGCCTCTGCAAACAGCGACACAGTCGCGGTGTGTCTGTCTACGCCTCTGTTGTTGCTTGCTCGTCATCTGTCTCCCGAAATTGCTGTTGTGGTAACGGCGTTTATACTGCCACTCAAAGACGTGGAAAAGACAGCATCAGTCATCGCTGTGTTGTGGAGACAGGGAGGGGGGAGAGTGAGAGAGAGAGAGAGAGAGAGAGAGAGAGAGAGAGACAGCAGTCACATTTCAGACTGTAAGAGTCCCAGGTGATTTACAGAGTTGTGCGTTGGAGATAAGCTATGGGGTCTTGACTGCTGGTATGCAGGATTTCCATACAGTTAGAGTTTCACTGATGCAGACACGAACCACTTAAGTGGTTTTACATACAAGAGTTGAAATCTAGGTTGACCAAACTGCGACCTCATTTATTTTTTTTTTAAACCTTTTCAACGTGTTGGCTTTAAAAAAAGAAGAAGAAAAGAAATACAGTTGCATGTTGCATGTTATAAGTGAAGCCCCCTCACCCATTTCATCCCCTCCAAACATATGTGAGACCTTTGGTCGCCTTCGGTTATTAACGAAACTCAAAACTTGACGTCCATTCTGGGCTATAGTAAGAACTCTTAAAACATTACTATATTTGTATATACTTGGAAATCATTTCTTTTAAATCTTAACATGCATGACCTGTGGGGGTGCATTGAAATGGGAGGGGCCAAAAGCATTTGAATGGCACAGAAATAGAACGAAGATAAGTATGTAAGAGCTAGACACTGTGAAGTCCCACCTACTACTCGGTTGCAGAGGGTTTGTGAGCTATTCTGCAGCCGGCCACTAGGGGCTGATCATATTTCAGACTGTGACCGGCCCCTGGTGGCAATAATGGGGGCAAGTATATCTTCCATCTTTATATACAGTCTGGGTTTGAGCAACAAAAACACAACTATTATCATGAAGACATGGAGCAACGTGTGCATCGTTCCCATCAGAAACAGCCATCGGATTTTGCTCGATGCTGCCACCGGTGGCCAGAAACCCACACTGCTATGATTGAAGTGCTGATTTAGCAGGTCATGAATATAACAATCCACAAATCCACTCAAGTAGAAGAAATCCTCTGAATTCTCTCATAGCATCATACTGTCAGACAACCTTCCTTAAGTAGTTCCATTTACTTCCTCTTCAGCACCAACAGCATTCTTAAGACATAAATCCCATAATCAATTAACGCAGAGTACATCATGTGTTATCATAATGCTGTCATTTTACAGTCTCTCGATGGATGTATTAAAGCCCTGTTTATCCTGCGTGTAATCACTGGGTTAAGCTTCAGTATGTGAGAATATGAATGTAAAAATAGCGATATGTTGATATTTGTATGTAAATAGTCATGCCCGTTGAGTGTCAGTGTTTTAAATCCTTTTCAGAGTGTTCCTTGAAGCAGGGTGATGGCGGTTTCCACGTCTTCATTCACCCGATGCCTCTTTGATCAATTCAAAGCCTCGAGAAATCTTACACCCATGACTTTAAAACTAACCTGTCACAAAGAGCTCTTTGTTATTAGCATATTCCAGAGCAACACCACAACACGGGGGGGGGGGGGGGGCAACGAGTGGGGGGGGGGCAATGAGTAACTGCTTGTATTTTTACTCTTTTCCATGTTCAAGAACAAGCGATTCAACACATCTCCGCTCCTCCTTGTTCCCACCGGCAGCTTCATGGTGTAATACCATACTTTGGGAAAATGCGACTAAGAGATGGGATGTTTTGTAAAAACAGCCAAGGGACATTTACAGGAAATGCATCCTTCAACAGTTTCCTGAAAAGATCTGAGGAGGACACACCCGAACAATCACACTCTTGTTAGCAATATCGTGAATTCATCTGGGTGAAGTGACTTTAACCCTACTTAAGTTTACAAATCTGGCTTCACCCCGCCGCCATGTTCATAAATCTTGCCGATGAAGCTCAGTGAGCGCCGCCCTCGTATGTGTTTAAGCCGTGCGGCCTGCACCAATCGCCTCTTTATTAATAATGCTCGACAGGGTTTCTGGTTGGAAGCTAAAATCTCATTAGAACACACTAACTAGTCCCTGATAGCGGAGATGCATGGCTGTGGCTAGTCTCTAATAAAGACCGGGCTAATTGGTTGATTATATTCATGGGCAAAGCTCATGAGTGCCTTGCTTATGGACCTCATTACGAAGGGGCTCGCATTTAGAATGCGTGGCGTAAAGCTGAGGTCACTCTTAAGGAGCCTCGCTGTATAATGAACACGCGGCCACACATTGACAAATGAAGGTGAGCCCGGGCCAACACAAACAGACAATGGGCGGATTCGCACACCGCCGCCGCCGCCGCCGCACAAATTATCGGAAAAGGAAAGGAAGCGGTGACTTCGCATCACGCAGCTCATTAAGCGGAATGGCTTCATTAACATGCTGTGTACGTACGCTCTTAATGGACTGGAGCAATCTAACCGATTTTCGGGGAATTGGTTTGAATGAAAATCTCGCCTCTATGTGACACGGGAGAGCACGCGCGCGGCTCCGCTGCCGCCTCAGAAGTTATCAGGCAGCAAACCTAGTTCTGTGGAATTCCCCACTCAAACTGCTCAAACTTTTGAAATGGGTCCCGGCAGAGAGCTAAATAAAGGAGATGCGGGGAGGACGGCAGGATGAAGATGGAAAGCTGGATAAGGGAGGTAGTGGTGGGGGGGGTTGGGGGGGGCGGGGGAGGGGCATGGCTGACCTGACAGGAAGTCTGTGACAGGGACCCACACGGCAGGTAGCAGGGGTGCAGGACTCTGACACTGAAACCAAGCGTACAGTCATCCATCACCGTGGCAACTCCGCCTGTCAGTGCCGAAAGCCCAGGGACGGAGAAGGCGGAGCCGGGGCAGATGGGAAGGGAGACTGAGACCCGGAGCCCTCCACCTGAGGAACCAGCGCAAGACACAGACGCAGCACAGCAGCCAGGGTGTGTGTGACACACACACACACACACACACACACACACACACACACACACGCACACGCAGTCGTATCTCCATGACTTCAGAGGACATTACGTTGACTCACATTGACATCATGAAGACTTGCATATCTCCACCCAAAATCACTTCTTGCTGTAGCTTAACCAATAACATGACCTCATTTTGATCTAATCTTAACTTTAAAATATGTGAATAAGTAATTTACGTGCCATCATTATTCTATTGTTATCACTTAATAACAATAGAACCCCTGCATAACCTAAAATGCACGGTTATCTTGATAATCATACAATCACTGCATTACGATTTTATCTTTACCTAATATTCATTGTGTCATATAATGTAACACACACACACACACACACACACACACACACACACACACACACACACACACACACACACACACACACACACACACACACACACACACACACAGGGATAAACAGGGGCTACAGGGTCTGTTGAAATGGCCTAAACCCAAACCTAAACGTTACCCAAATTTAACCTGCAAACACATAGTTGCCCTAAAGTGTAACTATCTATGTGAGGAAGACTTTCTGTCCCCGTGAGGGAGACAAGTCTCCACACTGCGTCACTGTCAACACAATCAGGTCCCCATAAAGTGGGTAATGCCAAGACCACAAAAACCCATTACACTCTCTCTCTATATATGGAACACACACACACACACACACACACACACACACACACAAAAAGGGGCTAAAGTGTGTGTTGACCGATGGCCTTCCCTGTCCCTGTGTCCACTGTGCAGACCAGCTGTCTGGAAAAAGTAGATGCAGCACATCCATCATCACACTCCCCCCTGTCTCCGAGACCTCTGGCCAAGCTGCGGTAAAACTCAAAGTATGTGTGTTTAAATGTGCGCGCGTGCACGTGTGCGCGTGTGCATTTGGCAGAGAGTGCGCAGGCTTTTCACGCTCCTGCTCCCCGCATGTTCTCTAAGACTGACCATGAAGAGAGGACCGCAGACACACACGTGTCGAAGCTCATCTCCATATTTAAAAGTGCTAACGAGTGCCGGAGAGCACAAGGACATTTATGTACGCCGTTTTCCTTCTACAGGCCTGGTGGGGGGTGGGGTGGGGGGGGTGGGGGGGGGGGGGGTGAAATTAAAATTTCATCTGACGCCTTTGTATTTGAAGGGGCTGTGTGTGCAGGCGCTTGTGCATTTCCTGTGTGTCGCCGTGTTCCACGGCTCCCTGGCAGCACAATCACTCAGTGACAATCAGAGTTTATGCAGATACGGCCGACACTGTGAGCGCCTTATTTCAAAATCACATCCAACTCACAATTAAGGTTGATTAGCATCACGGCCGCGTTGTTGTCAAAGGATTAAAGGGAAACACAAACAAAAACGTTAGCGGGCAGATTAACCAGTACGACAGCGAAGTCCCCGAGGAGCGGTTATGAAAGGATTGTGGGTAATGGTCAGCCATTGTGCGAGTGTCGCGCGATCAAACTGCCGCTGCCCTCGTTGCACGCCGAGCCCTGATGTTTGTGCGGAACAGCGTGTGGTTAATTATATTTCTTTTATATACAACAAAGTACACAGAGCACGACTTTCATTTCCCACAATTACTCCTGTGGCAAATCTGTTGCAGTGTGTCAGTGTTGGCGGAGCAGGCCACTTCATTTAATTTAGATACAGTAAGTCATGGAAGATTAAAATGTAACCGAGTTTGCGGGTCTCTGGGGGGGAGCAGGCAATCATCGGTGCATCTTATATCTGGTGAAACCCCAGGCGGGGCAGATGTCGAGCAAACGATAATGTTGATATTGCTGCGCATTAGAGGGACGAGGCGCACGATCCCCCCGCCATGATGACGGATACTTGAGGAGCCACAGTCAAGGATCATTTCTGTGACAAAGACCGTGGGAGCAGATCACAACAGACCCCCCCCCCCCCCCCCCCCCCCCCCCCCCCCCCCCCAGGAGGAGGCTCGACACGAGATGATGTCTGTGGACACGAGAGGCTCGGGAACATGCCGCGGTTTGACATTTCACTCAGAGAGCACTTGACCACTGTCTGTGACCCTGTTTACACCTGAGGGAGCGGATCCCGACAGCGTCAGGTATGAAGGCACCCAAACGAGTCACCAGCCCATCCTGACATCCAATCGGATTCAGCCACCTTCGGAGGTGGCGCTGGGTCATTGTGTCTAAGTTACGGTTGCAGCCGCTAATCACAACTGATTCCTTAAAGGTCCAGTATGAAAGCTTTACATGAAAGCTGGAAAGTAAAAATGGATCAGACAGATAGTGAAACTTGAGTTTGAACCATAACTAAAGGCGAGGCACTACAGGTGAGGGGGTATTCATGCACTTTTCAAATGTCACTCAATCCTGCATCCTATACCTTTATTGAATCATTCTCCTTATATGTGCAGGGATTCATTTAGCCCCTCCTGACTCTAATAACTCTCCTGCTCTCTCTCACACACAAACATGGGAGACATGACTCCAAAGAATAAATTGGTTTTTCGGGAACATAAATGACACTTGTGTTTATTTGCATATATTGAGCGATAAGTGAGCGCTGATGAGCACACACTCGTCACAGGTGTCACAATCAGGTCGCACTTTAATGTCAAGGCTCTCGCACCTACTCTTACTGCCCCCCAGATGTGAGGAGAACAAATGTTAATGGCAGGTCTGAACAGGGGCTGAAACGTGTCTGAAATGGCAGAGCTATAGATGAAAAAAGGTCAGGGGTAAATTAAAGGTGAAACCGTCATCAAACTACATATGTAGCAGCAGTTTACTTCTCGTTAGCCTAATGTGAGGAATATCACTTGGCAACAACTCTGCATAATGCAAGGCAAGCAAAGACTAAACAGTTTGAACTCGTCTCTCTGGAGACCACCATGTTAAGCAGAAGGAATCTCAAACTACAGTCATTTCATGCTTGTGTCAGAGTACGAAATGAGCGAGAGAGATTGCTTAATCAAGAGCCACAGTAAGAGAAAGGGAGTGGGGGTTGGAGGTTGGGGGTGTGGTCCCTCTTTTCTTTGATCGGCCTCATCAATACTGCATCCGATACGCTAGACGACACCAGGCTTTGGGCGCCAACGGTGGCTCGAGACGCGAGCTGGAATAAAGAGAAAGACCAGACGTTTCAGCCCAAAGTTGTTGTTTGTGCGTTTGAGGGAGATGAAAGGAGCGCGAGTCGTGAATGCGCGCGGCGTCCAGGGAGGGCTGCGGCGTTAACTACCGAGAGAGACAATAGATGGAATCAATCGCCAGCCTCTGCTCTTTTGGAGCTCTGCTCGTGAAAGCACACACACACACACACACACACACACACACACACACACACACACACACACACACACACACACACACACACACACACACACACACACACACACAGCCCCAAGAATTCCTGTCTGTGTGCGACTCTCACACGCGATGCGAGTTCTGCCAACGACCCCCAGGGACGGCCTCCCCCTCCGCGACCACACTAAAGACCGTCTCATTTACACAGATAACCCCCCCCCCCCCCCCCCCCCCCCCCCCCCCCCACACATTTCTTTAAGTTGCTTCGCTTAAGAGATGCATTTAATTGGCTCCCATCATATCACAGAGTACATATGTATATGAGGGCGTCTTTAAAGCGCGGCGGCAGAGGCCCCGCTCTCATCTCTGGCTTGCCAGTCCATTAGAGCCCTTAAAACATGGAGTCAACAGGCGGCACTGCTGTGGCCGGCTCCATTACTGCAGCACAAGGAGAGCACCGAGTCTAGACCGCAGTCACCCCCCTCCTGTTCGCTCTTCAGGGGTTTGAGTGATACTCCTTTGAGGTCGCTGTGCGTGGATGTGCGCATGCAGGAGGAGGAGGTGTGAGTGCAGGTGCATTTTTTGTGTCTTTTTCACCAACTCTGCACACCTGAAAATGCAAACTGCAAAGAGGGACGGCTGTTATTGGGGTGCTTGAGGATGCTGAACACCCTCGGACTAATGTAGAGGCTCTGAAAGCTTGAGCATATTTACCGGAATTATACCCCTTCTAACTTCCTCCTACAGTTCAACCACATGAAGATTGGGGCTCATGAAGATCCCTGGAGAGTCTAAATTGAAGATCGAGTACGA
This sequence comes from Chascanopsetta lugubris, assembly GCA_016785325.1. Lineage (NCBI taxonomy): Eukaryota > Metazoa > Chordata > Actinopteri > Pleuronectiformes > Bothidae > Chascanopsetta > Chascanopsetta lugubris. Next base: position 62,393 of record JAFBJT010108190.1, read on the forward strand.
CTGGTGACTGGTCATTGGCTGGGATTGGCCCCCCCTTCAACCATGAACCTCAAACCAATTAGCAGTAGATAATTGTTACATGATGGGTTATTATACCTCATCACCACGACACGACTCACAAATAGTTGGCAACTAATATCATCTGCATTTTTGTGTCCAGAACATAGAGTGTAACTCCTCCTACTTCCTCACTCCTCCAAAAATGGGCAGAGCGCCCAGAGCACAGATAGAGTCAGGGGGCTGTCACGCCCTTAATTATGCCCAATTTCAAATGCCGATAAAATAAAAATAAGCAGGTTATAAAAAAATGCAACGCAATACAGTTGACACGGGAGACACAAACCTCAGTTTTGACCATATTTCATTCAGCTCTATAGTTTTCCATTTTTTCATGGGAGTCTATGGGGATTGACTCGCTGTTGGAGCCAGCCTCTAGTGGCAACACTGTGAACTGCACGTTTTTCCACTTTCATATTAGCCTCATCCGTCAGCGCTGCTTGTTTGGTCCAGAATGACCACAAGATATCCAGCAGGTGACCCAGATTGAAAAATGACTCGGCTAGAATTACAGCTCTGAGGTTGCACGCCTCCACCTCCAATGAAATATGATATATAGTTAGTATGTGGTGAAAACCTTGAGGGCATTTTATGAAACCCATTCAATGTGTTTTGTCAAAAAGTGTCACAGAGTAAAGTGTTAATGTTAAGTTAGAGTCAAAAACCCGTTCACTTGCTTCATTGACCTGCAGCTTTCACTTTCTAATGAAATCAATACTGGGACCAAATGAAAATGTTGGTTGGATTAAAGGAATGAATTCATGGGGATATTGACATTTCACATCTGAGAGGTCAAAAATTTAAAGAAAATCAGCATTTAACATAAAATCAATTCCAACCAGTTTTTACTGAAACTGAAGGGAGGTCCTCTTTGTAGCATATTGTATAAGACGATCACCACCACCTTCATCCTCTCTAATGTGAATCATCTCATCAGTGAAGTCTGAATGGGGGCCACTTTCACACTCGCATGGGAACCCAAAGGCTGGATTCAACCGCAGGGATCTGAGAAGCTCTTGATTTAATGAGATAGAGTCCGTTGCTGAAATTTGCCAATTTAATTTTATCACGATGAGTAAACATAGCTTTGTTCTGGGATGTCAACCATGTTTAATTGGCAGTTTAGAAAAAAAGAAAAAAAGAAAAAAAGAAATTGAACTAGAACAATATAAGGACTTTGATTTAGGTTTTGAAGGATGAGAGGGTACGAATGTGATCGTGATGTTGTTGCAGTTGCGCATTACCTCATTCAATTTAAGCTCAAAGTAAAGCCTCTCTGTAAATTAGCATTCAAACTAAGCCATTTATTTTTTTGTCTTCAGGGTGCAGAAGGATTTGGGATTTAGTGACACCTAGTGGTGACCTCACCTCAACCTTCCCCTCAACCACTCATCACCGAAGGTGTTATGTTGGCCATTGTAGTCCACCGTCAAGAAAGGGACATCATGGTGGCCTCTGCAGGACCATCTCCCAATATTAAAGGCTCATTCTGTAGGAATGTGTAAAATGTACATTCAGGTGATATTACACTCACATACACTGGTATGATTATCATATGATTACTCTAATCCTCAACCTTACCCTTTCACACTGCACCTTTAAGAAAATGTGTGTACTGAAATGTTTTGCTGAGCTGGATCCACCTGTCAGTAGTTTCTTTGATGAGCTGCCATCTATAGCTTACAGTCTATTTTAGCTCTGCTGCTGTGTCTTATAAGACGCAGCCAAATCATTTTCTGGATCCGGGTCTGCGGCAAAGATGGTTTAAGGGCTTCAGTGCAGACAGCTGCTTTGTGTGTGTGTGTGTGTGCATGTGTCTGTGTGTGTGTGTGTGTGAGAGAGAGAGAGTGAGAGAGTGAGCGCATGGAATAGATTGAGATAGTTACAGCTCGGAAATTACTGTCAGCCACAGCACCTGCTGTTCTCTTAAATAAGGAATTGTATTATTACTGTGCAGGGAAAATTACAGTCATTCTCATGAAACAGCATCGTCATCATCTCCCTGACTGATATCCTCATTTATGTCTCCTGTATGAAATGTAATAGGGAGTCATCTGTGTGCAGGCAGCACTTTCACAGCGACCCAATGGCTCAAATAAACACCGACGGTAAATGAGCGTCATGACAATAAATACTGCATTATATACCTCCACGCGGGGAACGGAGACACGCTACTCGACAAATAAATCATACGTTTGATGGATTGGATGCATTTGTTCCTAATGTGTAATGAAGGATTAACATCACCACTGAATGTGTGTGAGTGATTACGGCGAGCGAAAGTTCCAGGGTTGTAGAAGTGAACAGAAGAGGAGTGTGTTGCCAGCCGTACCTGGCCGCTTGCAAACACAATGTCCAGGATTAGTATGGAGGTCACACTTTTGGTGATGCACAGCTAATTAGCCTCAAACTCAGTATGGGCACTGTTCCAATTATTAGTCGGGAGTGCGCCCTTTTCACGGCACACCAGTCATTCTCTCGGCGGCCGCGTGAGTGCTGCCTCGTCTGAGTGGCAGTGAGAGGCCGGGCAGCGGTGGGTCATCGGCTGAGCAGTGATGGATGGTTCTGGAGGGCTGCGCTGAACACAGCCGGCTGAAATATGTCTCTGGCTATGGCTCAGTTCAAGACGCACAAACGGTTTACATGGTCGACGACAGCAACGCGGAAACACACAGGACTGCAGACATCCAGCAAAGGCGTGCAGGTGCCGCTCGAGAGGCTACGTCCACAATTATGCACAATTTCCAACCTCATTGGAGTCTATGGGGATCGCCTCGCTTTTGGAGACGGCCTCAAGTGGCCACCCTGTGAACTGCAACCGAGGTTGCTGCTTGGATCAAAGTGCACATATGATATTTCGAACATGACTGATCCGGTCATTACATCTGTTGAATTCATTGTGTCTCCTGATCATTTTCAAATGCTGAATAGATTTTTTGATATATTTGATACTTCTAGTTATTCGAAGGCTCCGTGGAACCCCCGCCTTTGAGCTCACTTCAGGAATTGTGAATGATTAGCATGGTCTGATACGAAAAGACAAATGTTGATGCCGAAAAGCAGGTTTGGAAACTAGAGCAAGCATCTCTTCATGATGCGAGAAAGTGTCAAGGCAACGAGTCGGGGAGGGATTTGCACTGAGCTCTGTAGAAATTGTGTCAGGTTTGCAGAGGCTGGTTACCTGCACAACGGCAAGAAATGAACCATTTATGTCGCAAACAAAAAGGTGACAGGGTGAAAAATGACTGTTTCTGTAACTGAAACAGCAGAACCCGCAGGTTGTCAAAGAATTAGAAAAGTTCTAGCTCCCGAAACAAAAGGGCGTCCAGACGTTAACTACAGGAAACAATCTTTATCTTAAGTAATGGCGGATCACAGAGGATGTGCTCCATAACAAAAAGCAGCCACGGGCGTATTGATTAAGTCTGCTCCCGCCCATCCTGTAACCACGGTGACACAAACCTCGGAGATACAGAAGCCAAAGGTTTGTTCTCGCCTCTTTCCTCCCTCATCCTCTTTTCTCTCGTAGGTCAGCTCATTCATCTTGAGGCCTGCTGAGACGTCAGAGCAGGGCACGGCTCAATCGATCAGGAAGTCTAACTGCCCTTTTGCGTGTGCGTGTTTGTGTCCACATGCGTGTGTGTGTGTGTGTGTGTGTGTGTGTGCGCGTGTGTGCTCCGACTGCAGCATTTCATTAGCGGCCACCGGGAAAGAGCGGCAGTGGCTTTTGCTTCTCGCATCGCTTCCTCACCTCCTCCTCCTCCTCCACCTCCTCCTCCTCCTCCTCTCAGAGCGTAAATATATTCTTTGCTCATCCTTCGTCCCCCCCCCACATTTATCCGCGTTTCGATTCTCCATCCGTTCATCATCCGTCCAGCCGCCCTCTCTCCCTTTCACACATCCAATCTACTTCATCTCCATTTCCTCCCTCCCTCCCCTCCTCCTCTTCCCAGAAAGTGAGACGGCTGACAGCTTTATGGTTTATCTACCCTCCGTTTACCTTTCATTTTCTGTGGTGACACCTAATTAGCCACTTGTCACGAGCTGCGGCCGGTTGGCGGGAGGAGGCGCATCGCCACCAGATTATTCCCCCGATAAAAGACACCTGTTGTCGGGAGAGACGCCACGAGAGAAGGCCCGGGCAGAGCGGGGGATTGGAGGATGGAGTCGGGAGAGAAGTCGAGGGAAGAATGACAGAGGGATAAAGGTGGAGGGCGGTGGAAACGGTGGAAACAGTGGGCGGGGGAGAGTTGATTGGAGCGCGCCGAAACAGGAAGGGAGGGGAGATGAAACGGAATAAGGAGGAACAAAGAAGTTCTGGATGTCACACTTGAGTTCTCAGGTGAGACTCTCGTCGTCCCCGAGCGGGAGCTAATAAAATATGCCATCACCTCGGAGTCAAAGAGGCAGCCTCAAATAGATTCCTGCGCGTCGAAGCCCCGCCCCCCTCCACCCTCCGCACTGTGTGATCTGGGACAAAGTGTGGCAATAGCAAATAGAGACAAAGATCGCCTAGAAGCGTGAACTATGCAGAAACATTCCCTGCTTCTCCATCATGTTTTTTATGAGAGACATTTTCGGTGCAGCGTGTGTGTGTGCGTGTGTGTGTGTGTGTGCGTGTATATTTGCATGCATATGAGAGCACTGCCACCCGGTAGCAGCTGCTTCCCACCACTTCTCATCGATAAAGGATGAATGACAGTAATTAGGCGAGCGGAGGTAGCTAATAGCTGGTGTGGGCAGAGAACATACTGTACATGAATAGGATTCTCCATCCCAAAGTGATAGAAGACATTCGACTTGAAGTGTCAGCGACATAAATACACTAATTAGACAGAGCCTGTGTCGGCTTTACCTTCTCCCGCCCTTCCTTAGACGGTTAAGTAATAATGATGCATTTCTGGTCACTCATACAATGCCGCCGCCGCTGTCGCCATGGAAACACAAAAATAGAACAGACACAGAATGAGCGACTGATTAGGGCTGCAGCCAACTTATTCTATTAGTCTTCTTTTCTGGTGTCATGAAGAGTATCGATCAATTTTCACATGACGCGTGTTGTTCAAAACTCAAAAACACTGGTGGGGTCATATATACAGGAGACGAGGGAGAAAATGTGTGTATTAAAAGGCCAAATATCTAAATACGTATACACACAGCTGAATTGGGGGAAATAAAGCGCAACGGTCGCCCACACGCAGTAAGACTGATCATAAATGTTTTACTTGTTGATTATTGTAATTATATCATTATATCCATTTAAAAAAAGGCCTTCGCGTGTTTTGTAGAGACACATAAAAAAAACCCTCCTCTTTCATTGTTTACTGCTTTAAATGTTTAATGTGGTGGTTAAAATAAAGTGCTTGCAATGTGCCTTGTTCTTGTTTTGTTTTTTTACATTTATACTCCATTTCTTCTTCAAAGGAATTACAGGCAGCTTTACTGCAGTCATGTCCAATTTGAGCTCATGTGAAAATACAACAGAAAACAGTCCACAGTCTGATAAAGTGGCCATGTTGTTTATGTATAAAGGTCTGGTTCCTCAAAACAGAGTAAAACCTCAACTTAAAATAGACAAGTCATTCTATACTATAGAAATACACACTGGTGTTCATACGCATCCATTCGATGCTATAGGTCTTTATATATAATCATATATGATCCAGTGCATTGTCCAAAACGCACCACCCTGGCCTATCAACATCCTATAAATGCAGTTTTGCAAACCGCCAAAGGCAACGTAGATATTTACATGAGGAAAATATGAAGCAAGCGTGAAGTAACATTTTTCATTCTTTTAACATGTCCTGTGAAAAATATAAGTTCTGTCACTGCACAGCACGACTCTGCGAGTCTGCTGACCACGGCGGACTGAAGATGTGTGGGCTCCCGGAGCTCGGTAAAGCTCCTCCGCATGTCAAGCAGATGATCAAACAGTCTGGTGAGGCTTTAAAAACCCTTAAGAAAGTTGACTATAAAATGCTTTGAACATGAACACACGTTATACACCTCATCAAGTGGTCTCCTGGGACTGTGAGAATGGGGCTGCTCTTTTCCTCTCTGTGTGAGTCCGCCTGTGTGAGAGTCTTTGCTAATTGCGGGACTATGATTCAGATCATTTCCATAACTGCTGAGCTCAAACGTGGAGGACGAATTGTTAGAAGCGGCTCCGAATGACAAGGGCCATTAGCGCATGTGTTACTGTTGGCGCAATCGATGGCAAACCAACTTCAAGCTCGTCTCCCCGTTCCCCCATTGAAAGGTCAGGGATTCAAAGAGCTCAAACGGAGATAATGACAAACGTCCTCTTCACAGCCTCAAATCTTTTGAAGTTGACAGCTGAAAGAGAAACCAGAGAGATTAGATATGAGGGAGATGAAGGAGATGCAGAGATGGAATGACGGGTGACAGAGGACAGATATGTAGAAGAGGAGGTGTGGAACATGCAGGCGAGGGATCTTTTTTCTTTTGCTTCAGAGTTTCACAGGTTCACAGAAAAGTCTGTCCAGCTCCTCACTGATATTCACCTCTGATGCATGAACCGAAAACTGAAGCGCCACCTCCTCAGAATGCAAATCTAGTGGTGCATCCACACCTGGTCAGCTGCGTCGGTACATGCCTCACTCCGATCGGACAACTGGTCCAGTTCACGCTCAAACTTCAACGGGCTTTCAAATGTCAACAATCGCCACGTTCAACAATAGGTGCACGTTCATCAGCAGTTATCTTGGTCTGGACAGAGCATAGAAACATATATTCTTGGGCAACTAATGTCAACCAGTGACAACACATTTCATCAGAGATGTTCTGCAATGAGACACATGTGAAATAGAAGATGGCTGGCTGTGGTGAGATAAAGGTGACCGGTAGGAGAAAGGCAAATGTCAACAACTGGCCCTGACTTGCCCAGTTCATCATTCTGGGTATAAACAGGTGACTTTGGGCACCAGACGCCTCGGCCGGAGTGAACCGATGCAGTCAGATGCGGCATCTACCGTGAGGACGGCCTGTCACATGGTCGAATGAGCTTCAGAGCCTCCCTCCCTCCCTCCGGACCTTTCCAGCACTGGACCGAGGCCAGAGGTGAAGGTGGGGGCCGCGCCGATTCAGCCATTGTTCAGTTTTTGGACGAGAGAAAGTTGTGAATTCAGGCCAACTTGTTTTTGCAATTTCATACGAACCAATCACAAACGACGACGTTTTCAAAGAAATCTGTGTGACAGATTTCCCCTCAGTGTTGGAGCATCCCCACAAACATATGGCTGCAAATTATACTTGTGACCCCCGAGGCTTTGAAGGAGACAACATCGCTGCAGGGAAAACAATGTCTCACAGTCTCTGGAACACAACAGCACAAGAGATGAATCAACTCCATCGATCAGTGATTTCCATTTGTGTGCGAAATGTGAGGGATGGCTGCGACTACGCCTCCATGCCTCCTCCGGATATTTGTTTGATCCTTTACATCCATTTGAGTTTAATTGCGGCACTAATGGTTATGAAGCAGAAAATGTACCCTCATCCCCGTTAAATCACCCTGACTATTGTTGCTGAGTCCACAAAGTCAGACTCATGTGAGCTGCAAATGGTGTGTTTCAAAAGATTGATAATAATGGCTGAGGCAGTGTAGTTGCTTTGTTCATAGCAGCTGGTTTGCACTCGGAGTCGTGTCCCGAAAGCTACTGTCGAAGATCCGAGGAGGCTTAAAGAGAGAACCACACACGGAGATACACATGATGAGCAATAGAACATGTAACGTGTGTCTTATGGTTATTCATTTATTCGACTTCCTGCTGTGTTTTATGATGATTATTTAGGTTGAGCGATCAAAGTTTCATTAAACCCCAAATGTAAAATGAGAATCGAGTCTATTCTATTCAGTGTTTCTCACTCTCCTGCATTTAAGTCACTGAATTCCTCATTCCGCCTGTTCCTTTCTTCCTTTCTTCCGCTCCCTCCCTCCTTCCTTCCTTCCCTGCACTATCGCTCTGGGAGGTTATGAATATGGATAGAAGCTGCTGCAGAGGGGAGGCGAATAGGCCACGGACAACGACGTCACACACATCACACACACACACACACACACACACACACACACACACAGTTTGTTTTTGTGTGTGTTACAGTCATTCTGAATGTCCTCCTCCCCCGGCTCGGCTCCATTTGTGTGCACGGAATCGCCCTGATATGATTATACAATGTTCGTCTGCATATTTGAGTCTGCAGCGCGTGGATTGGGTCTGTGCTCACATTTTGCCCCTTAATGCATTTCCACCACCTCCCCACTCCTGTAATCGCCGCGCTCTCCGCCGAGACTCAAAATCAGATTTCACAGGTCATTAATCCTGCGAGAAACGATCAATAATTTTGTGTAAAAGTGAAGCTATTATGTGACAACAATAGATGGGATGGGTATATCAGTGCCACGATCAAAAGCTCGTGTTTCATTTGGCAGACACTCTGGTGCCTGCTGTTTTTCTGCCGCTGACATAATGCAGGTTATGTGCCGCTGGAAAAACCCAGGTAACTATTGCCCTGGAACCACAGCACTAATGCTAATTCTGTCTGTCTCTGACGTGGGCTGCATGACGAAAGAAGATCTGATGAAGATGATGATGATGAAGATGATGAGGAGGAGGAGTGTGAGGAGACAGCTTCGTATTCTTCTGCAGTGATGTGACGTTATGTTGTAAAAGTAAGTGTTCGCATGCTTCCTGTGTCAGACTGCTCAGTATAGATCTGCTGCACATTGAGCTGATCCCCTGTTTATTCAAAGAGCAATGAGTTTGTTATCAGGATTGACATCAGCTAAGGCTGGGATGTCCAAAGTCTGGCCCGTGGGCCATCTGTAGCACTCAGGCAGGTTTTGAGTGGCCCTCAACTTCCTATCACATTTCTCATTTATGTCCTGCCAGTAGAAATACGTTTCATTTTTAAGCTATTCCTCCCATTCTCCACCATCAGCTGCATTCAACACTGCAGTCTGATCCCCCCACCCCCCCCCCCCTCAAACAATTTCTCGAGAGGCTCAAAGAAAAGTTTTGCAAATGTCTGAGTCAGTTGCTGCGGACATTTTGCATAACACTTCTCGCCAGCAATCTGTTAAGATGTCGGCAAATCGCCCGAGTCAGCCGAAAAGAGAACACAGCCGGAGAACTTATAAAAAATTTACGTCAAGTGAGAGGGCAGGAGGACAAAAACGATTTGGGAAATTATTGGATAGATATCTCAAAAGGTAATAACAGATTTCTAATGCTTTGTGGCAGAAAGAGAAAATGTGCCAGGCAACAAATTAGTTTTTGGTGCAGATCCAGATCCAGGATTTTTTAAAGGATTATTTACTATTATTTCTTGGCTAATCTCAGTTGAATTACTATATTTAATCAAATTGAAAAAAAAGTCTGGCTCCCGTTGTGTATAATTATTATCTTCTGATGTCTTTTTTGAATCCGATCCAGATGTGCAATTAAACAGTAAAGGAAACAAATGGCGACGACTGTGCCAAATGATAAAGTTGGGCAAAAGTGCTCCTGAGTGCACTGTAGATTATTAGATGAGTTACACTGGTGATGAAGAGGCAGAAAAACCCCGGTCCATCAAATCAGTGGGTCCCACTGTGCCAATTACAGCGACCCAATAACCTGCTGGTAAATATTTTACAGTGACTGGAACAGCTACAGAGGCAATGAGAGAGCGAAAAAATAGAAACATAGTTTTCGGTTTTTATCCAGTAAATTACCGATTCTGTAGACAGCTTGTTAGTTTCCCCGTTGCTGTCTTTTCTTTTTTTTTTGGGAGCAATTAAACCAGACAATTGCTCCCCTGGAATTGCCTGTCTGAAAGAGGCTTGATGCTCAGGAGCCAATATCGCGCCTCCACTGCCGTGGGCTACACAGGCTTCAAAAATGTGATAACATGAGTGGCCAAACAATGGAGCCAAGTTCCTGCCAATCATAGTCACAGTCAATCAAACACAATTGGTTGGCTACTGAGATGGAAACAATAAGCTCGTGGCCGTGATAAACTTTTAGGAGGGCATGATTTTGACATCTGGTGTTGTTGGGGGAAGAGACGGCAGCGCTTAACGTGGAGCTCAAAGGCGGCGGCACCAGTCAAACTGCACCATTGTTGAAAAAGTGTGACTCCAACTCTCACTCGGCTGTATAATTTCCATTCTGCTTGGAAATCGCATGAAGGAAAAATTATTCACAAGACTGCGTCTGAAAAGTTTAACCTTTGCCATCTTCTGAATTCTCTCCTGTTCGTGTATTTCCAGTGTTTCTGCCGTCTCGCCTCCACTGTCTGTTTATTCACCCCTTGTTAGTGCGACT